>QVOA01004721.1:0-54528 GCA_014825685.1 Pseudomyrmex cubaensis | reverse complement strand
CCGGCTTGGTTGTTGCATAATTTACAAAAAGCACTTGAAACTTTGAATTTCATCATCGCGAACGTTTTAGTGAAATGAAATTTGCATGAAGAGTTGAGAAAAAGCAAATTTATTGCAACACTTTGCTTTGCCGAACTGCTCTCGTAGTTTTCAAAATTGAGTTAAAATTTTAATTGTTGTTAACAGAAACATTTCAAGCAATTTCGCATATTACGTGGAAAACTTCGCGCTCTAGTCGTGACAGATCAATTCAAATCGGGCAACGACGTCGGACGCGCGTGTATATCATCCCGAGAAATGCAATTTCGCGAACTGCTAACGAAGTACAGGCAATCCGACCCGTTGCCGATATGTACACCGGACGAAAGTCGCTGAGTAACGAGATTTTACGCGAAACACATTGATGGTGTTTACGTGAAGCGCCGATTCCCGCCGTTTCCGTTCCGTAATATAACGCGAACGCTGCGCCGAACAGCATTTGCTCGCTTTATTGCAGTAATCAGCAGGTGATCGGCAAGGACAGTAGTAAAAGTGAAAAAAAGACGCTTAAATTATTTAGCAAATCTTTTTCGAGTTTACACTTTCGTACAAATATTAATTGCAATAAAAACGCAGACTAAATAATTACATATAATTTTATCAATTAAAAAAAAAAAAACAAAACAATATTGTTAAATGAGTCAACAAAATATTTGTTTAGCTTCTACACTTTCTTGCTACACGAGATACTAATTATTATGTAATATGCGTGTATAACAATTATATATATATTTCTATTTCTACATTGAATTATTATTCCACTGTTATAAGTAACAGCTTTGTTCATTCCGTAACCGTATCAACCTAACTTAGTAAAAAAAACAAACCGCACCACACAGTATCATGGCGAAAAACATATTTTCACACAGTTCTAACACTGTGCAGGTATTCAGTGCTGGACAAAAATCGTCGCGCGCACTGGCAGTTCTCAATTTAGCTTTTTTTCTCTCTCTTTTTTTTTTTTTATCAAAAGTGTTTCGCCAGGCAAGCGAGATTTGTGATGTGCTCGATTTTTAGAAGCGGAGAAAGAGAATGGCCGACCAACACACAATGTTTCCTGTCCCGAACAGAAAAATGGCTTGGCATTGTACCATAATTTTCGAGGCGCTATTTATAAAACGATTGTCGATTGCATTGTCCGTGTAATAACCGCAAGCGCATCGTGCCACAACTATCTAAATATCTCGTAAATGTGCAAAAACTAATGAGTAAAAAAAAAAATGCTCTGAGTTATTCGCGTGCGAACGATAGCATTACAATAAAAATACAAGCTCTGTCATAAGCTAATCACCAACCGATACACTAATAATAAATAACTAATTCTGTGAAAATTTTGAAAATTTGTAAATAAACAAGCAATAGTTTGCTCGACGTAGAATTTATAAAACGGATATAAACCTCATGAAAGTTACGCGAATAAAGTGTTGAATTTACATTTTCGTGGAGTTTCGCCGAGAAGGAGATAAACTACTTGACCAAAGTGTGTGTTCAAGTACCGATATTATTCAAATCGTACGAAGAAATGGAAATTTATTTCGTGTTCTGAATTCTCATACAACCGATAACTTTTGAGTAATCCGAAAAACGTCGAATATATGAATCTAAATCGGATTCAACTCAGCTTGAACAGATTTACAACGAAACGCCGGGAACTTTTGCGGATTCGGTCATATGATCCGTGTGTTGCTATTTTCTACAAAACAGCTCATTCTGTTATTTCAAAGAATCATATTGCTCAGTGTCATGAATGAACATACATGAAATATACATTTGGCACAGTAAGAGGATATATAGAAAAAAATCGCGCAAAAAGTGAACAAAACGCGATTGATAGCGACAGTAGTATTCTCATACTGTTGTTGTCGTTGACATGTTTTATCCTTTAAGAAAACAAATGTCAAACACTTATTATCGCACAAAATATTTGTGTGACAGCTGGCCAGAGTATACGCTTTTGGTGATTTTTAACAGTGTACCAGCTCACATTTCAACTGTTGCTACATATCCAAGATTTATGAATTGGACTTCGAATTGCTGCTTCCTTATTTGCCAGATGATTCCGCGCAATTTCCGTTTATTTCCGCCTCTGAAAAGATGAGCTCGGTAGAACAAAAATTTTCGAGCAATAACGAAGTCATCGATGTCATTAATGCGTACTTTGGCGCGAGCTGTCAAACACAAATACTACGCATACAAACACTACGTGCGATAATGAGCCAGCGTTTTGACATTTGTTCTTCTGAAGAATGAAACTTGTTAACGACAACAGCAAATGTGATACTATTGTTGCTATCTACGCGTCATTTCGAATACTTATTAATCGCCCCGCGTATCTGCGTTTATTCAGTAAAAACAACATTAATGCAAATAAAACTAGTAAAACAACTTGCTGAAAATTTGATTGCGTTTAGCAGTTTTTTTTCGCGAAATGTCTTCTAGGCAAGCAAAAAATTTTATTCCGCTACTTCTGTTATTACAAAAATAATGAATAACTCGTCATTGCGTACTGATTCTCAGCACTGATTTATCATCTCAAGCGTGCGATTATTCGAATTTTAAAAAACTCCAATAAAACATTTTTAAAAAATACATATTTGTTATTTGTTTGATCGTGTCACAGAGTGTGTCGAGCTTTTGTAAAATAAGAAATATAGCAGCTCTTTTCCGTTTTTATTGCAGAGAGAAAAGTGAGAATGAGAGATTTAAAAAAATATATATTTTTTTCGCAAATACACAACCAACGAATTTACCTGCGTGACGAATTTATACGATAGTACGAAATTTTTCTTGCTTAGCGGAACAAGCCAATAGTGCCGGAAACAAAACTAAAAAATATAAATACTTCTGTATGTAGATAGCTTTTAGTCAAATGGTGCGGAAAAACACAATCGCGCAATATGTTTGGTGACATTCAAATCAAACCGTGACAACTTTCTCTATATTTTTGGTTTTTCAAAGTTTTTCTCTTTCATAATTGACATAGATTTTTATTCCACAAATTTGACTTCTTTATGAGAAAGAATTATTCTCTTTTTCGTGCATACATATGGCGGATACGGTAAAATTGTAACCAATTTGACGAGCAACGAATCGACAAGATGTGAAAACTAATACTGCCGGATGCCCGGCAGAATGAAGCGAGCGGAAATCAGCTCTGCCTCGGGATGAATGGCGGCCTAACTAGGACCGGTTCTCCGCTGTAGCTGCCTAATACCGTAATTAAAACCGATTAAGCGAACGGAAACGCGACGTGGAATTGAAAACCGGCAATCAGCGGAAGTCGGTGAGAAAAACACGCACGAGAAAGTAGACGGGGAAGAAGAGTCGGGGGATTAGAGATAGAGTGAAAAATCAATATGTGTTACGGACGATGCTCGACGTTCGATCTCGACGCTGATGAAGGTTCGTAAAATACTTCTCGTCGAAAGACGGTCCTGGCTTGCCACCGGGACAGTGGTTGTCAAACTTCCTTTCTTAATGACTAGCTATTGTCAAACTTCTCTCCCGCCTAACGACTGGCGCAATTTCTTGCTATGTACGTGTTTTTTTTTTTAAACAAAAATAACGTACTTTTTTCAACATGTCTAAAAAATACTTTTACGTCTTTTTGTATTTATTAATTGGTATTTTAATTTTAATTCCTTGAATTAAATTTTTATTACGCAGTAGTTTAGTTGTAGTTCAATTTTGTATTTTGATAAGGGAATACAATCCGATACGCGTTGAGGAAGTGAAAATAAATAGATTATAAATGTCTCACCTTACTCAAAGCTGCCACGTCTAACGAATTTGTGTGTTACACTTACCTGAAAAATAAACAGTAAATACATTTAATTTCATGGAAAGATATAAACGTGACTAAATTATATAAAAAATTATTTTGTCCTGTTTTACTCTCTCTCTCTTTCTCTCTCTTTCTTTTATTTTAATTATAAAGTTCTTAGAAATACACAATAAAAATAATAAAAAAGCAACTGCTTAAATTCTAAAAGTATTACAAAAGTAAATATTGTTAGCAATCAAACCTGTGTGAAAAAATTGCGTCAAAAAAAAAGATTTTGGCACAATTTTTGATCGACCTAAAAAAATAAAACCCAAACAGAGCGAGACAGAAGAATCACAAGTACCAATAGCGTTTAAGCTTCTTAAGCACGCCAGATATTGATGTGAATCCGTTTGCTCGAATACACCGCGGGCAGGTATATGCACGAGCATGTATGTATATATATATATATGTGTATGTATGTATGTATGTATGTATGTATGTATGTACGTAAACATGCCTATTCCTAGCGAACCTCTTTGATCCAATCCGACGTCATTGAAGCAACGGGCGGGAGACACGATAGCTTTCGATCGTGCCCGCTTCAAAGCCCCCGAAGATCGCGCTGTCGAGGGTCGCATGTCCCGTCACC
The DNA here is from genome assembly GCA_014825685.1 of Pseudomyrmex cubaensis. Taxonomy (NCBI): domain Eukaryota; kingdom Metazoa; phylum Arthropoda; class Insecta; order Hymenoptera; family Formicidae; genus Pseudomyrmex; species Pseudomyrmex cubaensis. The sequence goes on along the minus strand of QVOA01004721.1, from coordinate 50,074 downwards.
GACCTTCTAGCAGCTGGCGTACCATCAATGCTGCTTCGAAGCAGATTTTTCGCCGTTTTTCTGCATATTCAATTTTCCGCGTAACATTTTTTAATGCGAAACACGCTAAAAATGTGAAAAAACGATATTTAAATAAAATATGTATTGCGTATACACGATGTTACGCAGCAGCCATCATTGTTATAAGTAGAATCGCAAGTTTCTCTCTCTTGAAAATTCAAAACAGATTATAACCACGTAATCAATCTCTCTTTATCAAATTCGGGCACTTTATCTTATTAAGAGAATTATGCAAAAACTTAAGTGGTTAAGAAATTGAAATTTATTCACTTGATTTTGATTCTTCGAACGAGTTTTCATTGAGTTACGGCCTTGCAAGTCCACGAAAGTTATCTTCATATTTTATGACGGTAAATTTCGCCTCATGCATTTGCATTTTAATTATTTCTTTATAGAAGTAAACATTCTTCTTGATTATCAAGTTTTGTTACCGCTTAGGAAAGTAATACACAACGACAGTATGGTTACAATAATTAATGTTTAAGACGAAGAGAAGTCATAAAAATGTCACTAACTAGAGTTCTTTTTATATACCTACTACCCATGTCACGGAGAAAAATTGTAACATATTCTCATATGTGTACAAGATATTTACAAAACTGAATTATAAAATTGCACATATTGTACAGCTGAAAGTAATGTTTTAAAGATTATGGATTTTTTCACTTTTATTTTATTTAAAAAAACATTTTATTCTTCTTCGAATGATATGGAAAATTTATTCCGTTTGAGAAGTTTGCGATAACCAGCGCGATCGAATAAAAAAAAAAAAGACAGAAGTTAGAGAATCTATTACGTCCGCGAGAGAACAGCACGACTTTTCCAATCGTACATGAGTGTGTAATATCTTCGCTTTCCTCGCTGTCGCGGATGTTTGGACCGTAATCGTTAGCCTCCTTTTGCAAATTACATATCGTTGGAAAAGAAATATTCGCATTATGGTTACGGTTATTATGTCGTTGAACAGAAACATTTGAAAGTAGATATGGCTTACAATTAAAAAATATTTCAAATGTTCGAATCACTTTGCAACGATCGCGTCTACATATATCTCGCTCGGCAGACAGTGGCAGTTTTACCTAAAAGGTGTCTAATAGCTCGTGTACATTGCGCCGCGATGATCAAACGATGCTAACAGACCATATTGCCAATAGGTTGATGGTTTCGGGCGCGGATAGCGAGTTGCTCGCGTAGTGGTGTACCGTGTATAGATATGTCGAACAAATACACACGCGCGCGCGCACACACACATACATCACTATATCGGGAGCTTTGCAGGCGCGCATAAACAATCGCGAACGTATATTCACTCATTTACACAGCATGTACTGGAAATCTATATGCATGCTTGAATGTTTTAGTAACACGTGTACAGAAGTGTTCAATATCGAAAATCTATATTAATTCAACTTTAATATATAATGGCCGCGCGCGTTATTATTACAAAAATTTGTAAAACATCTTTAATATGGAAAACTTCACTGACAGAATGGATCTCTCAATAATGGCTTTTTCTCCGCTCTCGCACGTGCAGTATTTTTATTAATTCGTAAAATAGTCTCGGATTTTTTTTAACGGTTTCCTATTTCCTCCCGCTCGATTGTATCATTTTACGTCCGCTCTCTCCATAAACTTTCAACGTGTGCTATCTCGTGTGCCAAGTGTCGCTCGCGCTATTTTTTTTTCCAACCACCCCTCGTCGATTCTCTTTCGTCGATTTCTTTCGATTGGTTCTTCTTCATCTTTCCGCACTCATGCGGATTTCATTTCTCGCGCGCGATCATCTCTCGGTACTCTTCCTCGATTTCCTTCGCGCCATTATTCTCGAGCCGTATCTTCTACCTCTATCTCATCCTCTCGCCTTCTTTTGCAGCGGTCTCCGCGCGTTGCAACGCGCGCTATCCTCTTACGTGCCGCCGATTCTTTATCCGTGACACCTTTCACCCTTCCCCTCGCGCGTCTTACAAAAATGTCCGAAGGACACTGGAATCGCATAAAGCTTTACGCCGGATTTTCCATGCCGCCATTTCCGTTGGCCACGATGAAAGGCGGTATTCGTCACAGCGGCCGATCCCAGGCCGGGAGAAATGGAGAGATCTCGTTTGAACGAGGTCGAACGAAATTTCCTTGGCCTTTTATCAGACGTCCTGATGCCGGATCGGCGACGGAGAAGGTGAAGCATTTCAACTCTTCTAGAAGGGATAGTTTGCAACGATAGACAGAGCCAAGCAGAGGGCATGAAAAGCGTTTTAGCTGAAGAAGCGCGGAGTTGCAAGTCACTGTTGTCTTCCCATGCCCGCGCGTTTATCCGGAAAGATAAATGTTCTCAAACTATTTCTTCCGTCGGTGCTTTTTGCTTCATCTATATCGTCGCGGCTTCCAGCGCATAAGTTGCAAGAAGCCCGAGTTGCATCCCTTTTGTTCTCGGCGAAAAGGACAAATAGCGCGTTCGCTCTGTGAAGAAGCGAAGTCTCCCTGCTTGCCGACTGATTCTGTTGCAATCCGCGAAAGATCGCACGGTCCTCGCGGTCGGAAATATTCTCTTACGGTAAAAGTCAACGGCGCTTTTCGGGACGCGTTATTATATATGCATGAGCGATGTCTACCGTACAAAGAATTTATCAACCCCCGTGCATTCGGGCCATGCTTTGCCGGATAAATGTACTTTTGCTAGAGCAAAACGGGAAATAACGTTTTAGTTCCAGAAAGAGAAATATATGGAATATATTTGTATATTTATATGGAATATACAGGGTGCCTGAAAAATTTCGACATAGCCGAAATGTGAAAATAGAATGGGTCAATCTGAACGAAAAGATTATTTACTATTTTACCACTTTGTGTATTTGTTGAGCTGTTAATTAATAAATGTGAGCCATTAATTAATTAATAAATGAGCGCGTGAGAAGCTATCTGGATTCTGCAAACGTGTACACGTTTCAATTACAAAGACAAATAGTTTATGCAATCTCCTAACAGTGAGAGGCAGAGCAAACAAGCGAGTGACACAATTTTATACGATCAGCTGATTTCCACAGCGGTACAACTGAAAATCACACACGTTTACAGAGTTTGGATCATCGTTTTCCGAAGTCACATTAATTAATAATTCAATAAATATTGCGAATTTTGCAAAATTATAAATAAATATACTTTAAAGTTGCGATGTGAACAAATATACTTTTCTGTCAAATTGAATTCCAATCTATCTTCGCACTTCGGCTGTGTCAAACTTTTTCAGACATCCTGTATTATTTTAATAATGTTCTTTTACATTCTTCTTAATGTAAATACTTTGCAGTTGAACAACGATAATTTATATCGCGTGCTATCGCTCTAAATAGGCATTTTGATTGTTTAAAGCGTCCTTATCAGTCTGAGAAAATGCAATATGTGCAGAATATAAGATTAATGCAAGGTTTAATACAAGAGGTACTTTGCGGTAGAAGCTGTTTTACGAGAAGACAGTAATAAATTTAGAGAAAATTGCGGACAAAATCGATATCTGGTACAGTCATAAAGTGTTATGCAAGTTGTAGCTGTTATTTTTCATATAATATTTTCTAGTTATTCGCATAATACATACTTTTTTGTATAACGAACATTTCATGCTATGTTATCAACATATGATGCAGAGGGAAAGCATATTCTGCAAATATAATTTTCGCAGGACAAAAAGTGTAATACCCTTCCCCTTCTCCCTCTGCTTAAAAGCAGAGACGAGAGAAACGCAATATAAAATTGTTTAAAAATGCAGAGAGGCTTATATTATACTTTCTTAATATTAAGAGTCACATACGTGTGTGTTCTACATGCGTGTACGAATATTATTTTAAACCGTTGCGCGCTTGGAAGGAAAGGAATGTAGCATCGCTTGGAACGCGGAAGAAATGTAAATTGGTGAAAAAAAAACACATTAAAAATGTAAAATAAAAGTGCCAAGCATATCTCTTTCGCTGTTTAAACTTTACTGTAAAGTAAAAGTAACAAAATGTGCTCTTAACAAAATTAGTATTATTTTTTAAATAGAAAGTACCGCGCGATAAAATCACAAACAAGAAATGAAATTAAAATATTATCTTGTTAGATATACTAAAAGACATATATAAAATATAAGAATATTTTCTGTGTACATCCAATGTGTGACAAAAAAAAATAAAAAACTTAAAAACAGCCAATATAAAAATAAAACGCAAATATAAACGTTCTAAATGTCATAAACAAATAAAAGTTAAATTTTAAAATCATTTTTCACAAACAGCAAATAGCAGTTATATTGGAAATAAGCGAAATCTCGGCACCAAAGCTACTTGGCGCGAGACGCGTCTTCTGATTATAAAAAACGTATATTAAATTCTCTTCCACGTTCTCTATTGCGAATAGTTAAGACCCGTCTTTGTATTGTTCGCGGAACGATTTTGCAATCGTGTCGGCGATGTGTTCAATACACAAACTCGTGCTTTATAGAAAGCAAGTCATCGACACGAGTGCGTGCAATCGAATAACAGATTCACGGCCGCCGAATCAAAGTTGGCTGACAGAGCATTAGCGCGAAATTACCAACAGGTCTTCTAGTGAGCCGCGGAAACGGCTATCGGTTTAATTACATCTCGAGAGTGCAATTACACAGGCCAATCTGGAGAGCAATTTGAAATGTAATTGTCAGTCAAATCAAATGCCACCAGATTTCACCTTCAGATCGAAGCATCGACTCTGCTTCAAAGCGTCCGAGTTCTCGGAATAATCGTTTATAGGTATCTTGTTTATCGATGAGAACAGGAAACGCAGCCTAGTCAATGTAGTTACTCTAATTCCGCTGGGTTTGCTGGGTGTAAATTCTATTAACTCATTGCGCGTTAAAAGATAAATTTGGCTTCAACGTTTCTGACGATTTCTTACTTAAGAGAGAAAATTAACGAAGATAACTTTTTTATTGCTTCAATAAGTTTCTATATTTTGCGCGGATTATTGCGACTTAAAGATGCAACATTTTACGCAACATTTTTTAGACCATTAGCAAGATGTTTTCAAGTAAAAAAAAAATTACTCGACGAGATCGTCTCTTTTGTTTGTTTTTTGCGGCATATCTTAGCTTTCTTGTCGAACGCTTACACGGTCATGTGTAAAACTTTAAGACGTCCCATTTATCATTGCCCCGCCCGTGTCTTGTCATGTCTAACAACTGAAATCCGTCGTTGGCTTGAACGACGTTCAATGGTCCCGCACAGAACACTCTTGTTCCCAACAAACTCGATAGCGAACATAATGTTCCCGTCACACGTGGGGTGCAGCGCAGATGCAAGGGATGATCTCGTGGACGTTCTAACAGGTATTACGAAAGTTCAGAGAATCGGACGAACGCGCGCGAGTTTATTTCTTCAAGACTATTGTTCGGGCGGTATATAATGGCGCATGATTCATGGATCACACTGACATACGAGCGTTTGCCTCTGGCCCCGAAGAAAAGAATCGAAATAAATCAGAATAGCAAAAGTAATAGCGAAGCAAGGCGTTGCATAAATCATGGCGCACGGAGTCGCACGTGTTGCGTATATCGTCCAGCGGACGGGTATTAATGACTTATGGTGACAGACCGGAAGGTCCGTTAAAGTAATTTTGCTCGGAAAGTCGGTTGAATTTTTTAGAAACAGATACGTCTTGGTCAAAGATACACGTGTATGATTTGTTAATAAAGCTCTATCGAATATTGTCGCATCTGTCATTTCGGGGTTACATTTGTTTTTTGCAAGGGACACGAACTTTGTGCGCGAGTGAGTCAAGAAGAAGAAAAACCTAACGTGGAGCCATGTATAAGCAAGAAACATATACTCGATATTTGTGAGCATATAATCACGCGAGGTATTTACTCTGGCGAGTGCTCGATTTAATTTACCCGGTGAAGAGATACCCACGTTCGAGATAGTTGTGCGCTTCAGCAAAGAAGTTTCAGACACACGAGATTACACAGACGTAGCTGTACGTTGTGTACAGAGACCCGTCGTTACACGCGGAGTGAATTACATACAGTGGCGCATAAGAAAGTCTTTTTTTTTTTTTTTTTTTTTTTTTTGCGCCCGGGTTTCCGCATTATCGGACAAAGTTATTAACGCGTACGTTACACCATGCGCCAAGTACCTCGTTTACTAAGCGCCATCTTAAAAAGCCTGTCAAGCTTAAAATCCGAGCTTTGAGGCAGCCGCAACCGGTTTGCGCAAACACTTGTTTTATTCAAGACGCGAGAAACACACGTTCATCGCGTCATATTAATATTCGACTCGCGGTACTCTGTCATGTCGCGATAAGTGAATAAATCGAGGAAGTCAATGCGGACGGGGAGAAGGGAAATGAGAAAGAGAGAGAGAGAAAAAAAGAGAAAGGAAAATGACGCCGCGCGGACGTGTATTCGGGTGGGTGCATCCGTGAAAATGTCACCGCCGATATATCCGCCAATGGGATAACACACAATAGTACGCTAATACCACAAAACTAGCGCATAGAATAACGAGAAAATTGCGCGAATCACGCGAGTTGATGGGTGGAAGCCTCTATTGAAACCAAGCCAATTTCATTTGTCGGTCATTTCGGTAATGGGTCACACTTCAAGCCACAATAGCCCGCTTGTCTCGGAGCGATAAAAAAAAAAAAATTTTCACCGGTGTCTTTTACAATGGATCAAATTTTTGTTTTTTCAAAAACGTTCTTTTTATAGTTTTACTTTCCATTTTGCTAATCGTTGTTATAAGTACATATGGATGTGTGCTCTGTGCGTAATATCAAAATTGAAATGAATTCAAATTACATCTGTAGATCGTAAAGCAAGCATTCTAAATATTTTAAAACTTTGATGCAATAAAATAATAAGTTTTATACTTTACTACGGTAAATAGTTTAATTATTTCAAAAAGTTTTAGTATAAAATGTGAAATATGTTTGCTCTCTCTCTCCCTCTCTCTCTCTCTCTCTATTTAAAGCGAAGTCTGTTTGCGACACGAAGGTTTCTCTGCGGCTATAGTTGTTTTATTCATGGCGAAACATATGGTATTAGATACGTGTCCGCGACGTCCATCGTAACATGGTGTACCGGACAATACGGCCACGGATAATACATTTCTCGCAGAACAAACGCGCGCGTCGATTGACAGAAGATTGCTGTTCCAACTTCGTTGCAAACACAATTGAACTTACACACCGTTGCAAAGGGAACAGCTGTAACACCGGCAACACCATTCTGGCGAGAGTGGCATTTTGCGCGTCAAGAGCTTCGCACTCTGGGGAAATCTTTGCGAAACGAACTGACGACGTCATTATATCATAAATAAATGCATTGATCGCGCCGTACGCTATACTCGCGAGTAAATTCTAGGAAATTAATTGCGAGAACTAATTTTCGATAATTATTATATCGTCAGAACAACTCCGCGTATTTAGTGCGTGCAGTGCGAGAATACAATTAATATAAAATACTAGAATTTATAATTGTTCACATTTTTCTACATTTTATAATACATGTTTATATGTTTTACTGTTCATATAGTTTTTCGTACTTGAACAATGAACTAAATAATAAATACGCGGTAGAAGAAATAGCGTACGGTTTGTTAGAAAGAAAAGACGTAAAATATCCGAAGTTGTTTAATTTTTCCACGAACGTCCTCCCGATTTCGCGCATTAAGTTCCGCCATCAGATACGATTATTTCGAGAAAAAGAGGCAGCATAGCGTACATATAGGCTACAGAGGGTGCAGAGTCAGAAGAGATCGACGGGGTGGATATAATCGGATTCCGCGTATCTCCCGGATAGAGTCCGTTTGATTTCTTCTTCTGCCCGGCAACGTCATCCATGTGGAATGAAGTCCTTGCGTGAGTTGTGCTCCGCATCAACTTCCTGTACCAGGATATATATCGTTTCTCGTCGTAACTCCGATTTTATTCGTGTAATAAGGACGGGCAACATTCTCCCTTTATGACTTAGATTGCTAAGACGTTCCGCACGTTCGGAAGAAGCTGCCGTGCTGACACGTGACGCAAACATTATAAACCAAAGATAACTTATATATATTTATATAAGTATGTATAAGTTCTTATATATACATATATATAACATATGTATAACTTTAACGATTTCACATATTTTATTTATATAGATAATCTTTTATTTTATAAGAAAATCACATTTTATCATAAACGTAGTTTGTATTAATGTAATATTATTAATGTAATATGTATTAATATAATATTTAATTCCATGTTGATAATAAAAAAAACATAAGCTATAAGGATACGAATTTTAGTGCCATCCTCCAATATCTCTTGCGCGCGCGAAAGAACTTTTATTATGTCTTTTCTCTTTCCTTTAGAGTTCTAATCTCTTAAGATATACATTTTTTATTTTTTGCTTTCCGAGGACAGGGATATAGGCGTAGAAAGAACTCGGATTTATATTTCGAAATGCTACAGAGCAATCCTACGTATTTGCAACTATCAAAAACAAATAAATTGGCGAATTCAACGCAATATTTTATTGCTTATGTAATATTATTTATCATTATTATGTAATATTATTTATCATTACTAGAACATAAAAGGAAATGTAAGAGTAATTTATTGAAATTAATACAACAACAATATAGAAGTTCGAACAATAGAATATTGTGTTCCTGTCGACAGGGATTCAAGTCAAGCATATATCCGACATCGATCTACACACGACACTCATTAAGAAAGAACTAATGTGTGGCCGCGCAATATTCAAGTTTTGACTGCAGTAAATTTATGAAGTGTACTGTATATATGAGGGTTGCACATTAGGGAGAAGAGAATTTTTTAATTAGTAAATTTATCGATTTTTTCCGATAAACACTGCGTCATTATATTTTCTAATTATCACTGCCAAATAATTAATGCTCATAATGGAGCAAAAAGAGAGAAGGAGAGAGAAAAAGAGCGTGAGAGTGAGAGAGAGAGAGAGAGAGAGAATGCAGTTTCAAATCCCTCTCGAGTTGAAATTTATCCGATGAATAAATCTCGCGGAAGAAGTGGCGCGTGTTGCACTTGCTAAAGCACCGCCAAAGTTAATTCGGTCGAATACAGCGGATGAGGCCATAATTTTCTATTTAGAACCTGCCGGTAACTTTAAAGGTTGCCATTAGATTTACGGCACTTACCCGTACTTACTCGCGCTTGTCCGAGCAAAATCCCCGAAAGGTAATTTCGTCTATCGTCATGTAACGGTAAGAAAGGCGACGATTTTATGGCCGTGTTGTTAACTTACAATACAGTTCCTCCTTTTTTTCCGCATTCTAACTGAATTGGCCGCATTCTAACTGAATTACTATGTTAGACTCTCGATGGATATTTCCATTTCTCTGGAGAAGAATTTCATTTATTCGAGCAATTCTTTTTTCCATCACGGTTTTTTTTTCAGAAAAATTAAAGTTCCAGTTTTATTTCTAATCGTTTTCTTTTTTTTTTTAGTCTTGCACTAACTTACTCAATGCTCCTCTGTATTAAAAAAAAAATTAAAAACTGTAAAATATACTAAGTCATTTGATACACACTGCTTAAGATTGTTTGAACAAAATATATGAAGAGAAATCATGTTTATGTCTAATAAACTGTTTTTTGATAATAAGAAAAGTTTGTACGTATAATATCAAGATTTTTTTCCGAAATAAAATCCGTCACGCTTTACAATTAAGGATATCTCAAGCATGTCGCGCATTAATCTTGCTTTTGGCGTGCGCTGCGTTTCACGCAACGTTAACATCGGGGCGGGCAAGGGCATCTTGTCTACGGAATATCGAGAGGATGGATCGATCGCGAGTCAGGCAAGCGCGAAACCGTCCGTGTAACTTCTCCTAAGATGGTAAAGCAAATAACGACACATCGTCGGAAAATCGGGTGTTTCTTCGTTGTTTGAATATCGCTCAAAACTTTTCTCGAAAGCAAAGTTTTTCCACGTTTCTTCATCTTTCTCGTCACTCGAAACTTGACTTCGAAGAGTATTATCGATGCTGCGGCGAGCGGAAGCAAAAAGATACTACGCGCTGCTTGGGGACTATTCAACGCGAATTCGACGAGTTCACGTAACCCGATATTGCACTGCACTATTGTCGAACGTTTTGTACTTCTTGTGCGCTTAAGTTACGCGTCAATAATACCGTAATAGTTTTATAACTTTGTGGTACTGGTTGCGCTCGGGTAAAACGGAAAACAATTGTTTTTCACGTTCTATTACATGCGCGATATTGCTGCAGTCGCTATAACACAAAGATTTTGTAATATTCGCAATGGTATTTGAGAAAATAGATAACGCAAATATCTAATAAACATTCAAAAATATACTTCGAGATTATTATCATGAAAATGGTAAGTATGAGAGATCTTTGCCAAAATAAAAAGTAAAATGTGATATACTTTTGCTCTTTCTCTCTCTCTCCTTTTCTCTTTCTTTCTCTCTCGCCATCGGTGTGACTCGAGGAACGAGTATAAGAGAAAGCGCGCACTCAAATCTTGTTTCTCAATGTAACAAATTTATTGTCCGTGTTATTCAGCAGGAACGCGAATGCTTTCACTTAATACCACAGGAAACCAGACTGAACTAAGAAGTACGTCTGCGACCGTAGTTATTTATTTACTCTGATACTTCTATAAACTGCTTTTGAATCTTTTTACTTAGTTAGCAAGACACTTATGTTGCATTACTTAGTAAAAACATAAAAGAAAATGCACAAAAGAAAAGATTGCAAAGAGGATGTCGAACAAAAACGTACAGCGATTATAACCAGAAAAACTATATTAAATAAATTCTGTTTCACGATTTTTCAGTGATTTCTGATAAGCTTGGATAAGCTCGTGAGAAGATGAAACGGAGTATTAGAGCAGATGCGAGTCAGAACACAAGATGTACGTGTGTTATTTATTGAATAAAAATCCAAATTGATATCTTGTGTTTTGGTTTGCATCTACTCTAATACTCTGTTTCTATAAGCTTATTACGAGGTTTATTGCGGGAACACTCATCTGAAAGCGATTAAATTAACGTTTCCTATGCATTCTCATGACTATATTCCATCAATTGCGTCGCAACCACACGATGAAGCGATTCATCGTGGCGCGTGGCATCGTTCGCCAGGCACCTCGAACTGCTATCACAGTTTATTCGGTCATTAATCATTTCGTAATAGTTGAAGGGAGAAACAAGGCTAAGCTTTGGAAGCGACTTTGCTATCCTTGTGGCTTTGATAAGTAAACTCTCTCAACTGTCTCGAAATGTTGGAAATTCTTGGAGCCTCGCGTCACTGTGAGCTGTTGAATATCGTAGAAGATTTGACAGCGCAATCCTTAAAAGATATACATATATATATTTTGCATATATGTCGATGGATTATTAGTAAAACTATTTTTGTTTTTTAAAATTTAAGAGATTTTGCTGACTATAAGTGACAGTTTTAGATGACTTGTTAAATATGTTTCCAATTATCTTCTTATCATTGTATTAAATCTAAGATTAACAAAAACTCGTAAAACTATGTTACGTAAAGAACAAATCAGTTCAACTTAGAACTAAATTGTTCAATAAGCGAGTCCGCAAACTTCGGCAAAATAATTTCCATCTCCCTCACGACCACTGTTTCTCTTTTGCTATAATAATACTAACTAATCTTAACCAACCTTAGATGCATCGGTCTTGGCGCAATGGCCGTAACTTTGGCGCAGTAATTAGCAACTGTTGATTTAAGCATTAATTATAGATATCACTTTGTCACTTATATATATTTGCTCATCTTCACTCGAGTATTTGCGACGCTCGTACATGTGATTTGATTGCCGCAGCAATTCCTCTTCGCGCCGTGATTCCTTTCGTCGTCCAGTATCCTCCGCAAAAGACGCGACGAGAATTTATTGCTTATTATGACACTTCGTGCTCCACTTTTGCGAACGAAATACTCCTCCCGGATTTTTGCGTGACATTTCGACGGAATCGAAGATCAAATGACTCCTCGTGCAATAGTGGTACTCTCGTCTCTCTCGAAATCGTTCCCGTTTTATTAAATCACCTCGCAGTCGCGCCTCCATCGACATGCAAACTCTTCCGGGCGCGAGATTCTCGCCGCATCCCGCATTCTCGAGAAAACGGGCGACCGGAAGAAAAACAGCCAGCATAATGCATCGTGTCGCGCGAATAAAAAATAGCGAGTGTCATTGCGCCATTTCTCTTCTCGCTTTTACTATTCCTCGCGAAGTAACTTAGGTCATTGTCAAATGAAGGAAGTACCCACAACGCTTGAGAGTAGTTGAACGCATTAAAGAGCGTACGTATATTTCGAGACTGGTTTAGAAAATTAAATTTTTCCCTTTTGAACATTCAAATATTTCACGTGAAAAATATCTGCGGTAGGAAAGGTCGACATTATAGAAACTCGAGAGCAAATTATACATCTGACCTAGTTTCAGTCCATCAGGCAAAACTGATTTATTTTCTGTCGTCCGATATTAATTTCAATCACTTACACCGAGAGCAATTAATTTTATTCCACGTGCATCCTTCGATAATCAAGCCATGGAACGCTATTGATTATTCTATTTTTAAGATATATTAATTATAACATACATTAATATCATATAATTATTATTTTGCAATAATAGTTGCGACGATAGTGTTATACACAAAAGAGAGAGAAAGAAAAAGATGGCATTCAGCTTCATTCGCGGAAATCGAATTTTTTTCCACTCTGCGCGATTTAGCAAGTTTGCGGTTTTTCTCGATGCAGGACACAACGGTCGAAACTCGCATATATACAGCAAGTGGCGTAAAAACCGTCGATGAAGACACATAACGACAAGGGAAAAAAGAATTTACCTACGAAGCGAAGGGAATGCTTTCTCCGAGTTTCTTTTTGTTCCTCGGTTTGTTCCCTTGGTGCTGGATGTACGTACGAATGAACAATTCTTGTGTAAACGAACGCGTTGGCCGCGGCGATTCTCCACGGTAAAACGGCCACGACGCGGCCCCGGCGCGGCGTATGCAAAACACCACGAACTCAATTTCTGGTCCTTCACGCGCGCACACTTCCCATCTTTCCTGCTCTTTTGCTCTTCTCAATCCCCGCAGCAACCCCGAGCTTTCTCGTTGCTTTATTTTGCCACGATGTCATTTGAATGCGTGAACGCGATGTCATCTACGGTTGGGTCAGGCGCGCAAATCTCGCTTCAAATGCGGTTCAAGAGATTTAAAAAGGGATGCAAAAAAAAAAAAAACGATAAATTGCAAAAAATACTTATTGTTACATAGTAGCTATTCTCAAAACAAACTCCAAGCTTAAAATTAATTTGTAAATATGCTTCGGTTTATCAAATTAAGTTTTCTGGTAACGCAGAGAGTGTGTTCGTGTGTTCGCAGGCTCACAAATTAAACGTGTAATATTCGCGCGTGTCAGATTGTTTGAAATACAGATACCATAAGTTTACAAATACGGACGCGTTGTGTGCATTTGCTCAGATATCTATGTCGAGCATTTCTACATTTGTTTGTTGTGGAAAACGCAATAGAAATAGAGACGGGAAATACGCGCGAGTTAAAAATATAGTTGGATTTCATATGTATAGTTACATATCACATTTTGTCGGAAATTCGTCGCCGTGTTATAAAGTTCTTTCTCGTGTAAAGTGCGCTCTTATTATTGATTTTGTATGCACGCTCGTCACAGTTACATCAGCGAGCTTCCATAACGTCCTAACGTTTCGCATGACTTAACCTCAGAGACTGGATAACGCGCGCCGCTCTGATAAATGGAAGACACGCGAAAAGTTTGCAAAGCTTCCTAAAAACTTTCCGCCTAAGAAATGACAACTCTAACTTGCTCTACAACAATAGCGATAGAATCCTGCTAGTAACATAGAACTTTTTCAGAGACTTCATGTAATACAAGATACTTGAAGATTTATTACTCGTCTTCCTTTAGCTTTTTTATACTCACAAATTTTCTTTATCCTATTCTCTGCGCTTTTTAGTTTTAAATTTTAAAAGTAGAAATAAACAATTTACGTTTTTATTTGTAATCAGTTTTTGATTTTTTGTTTGATTTGTTTGTTTAGCTGATTATATAATTAGAACAGAAGCAGACATGTATCTATTTTCTTAAATCACAATACGAAATTGTTGACATTTTGTACGTAACGATAATATTCTTAGTATTGCAAACGTCATTGTCGTTTCAATTTACTGAAAATTATGATAGAAAGAAAAACGGAGAGTGTAGGTAATATACAATGAGTTCTGCAAAATCAGCTAAGAAGATAATTTCGATAGGTGTAACGCATACTCGATTAGCTAGCACGAAGCGATCGCAATAACGAGCAGCTTGGTAGCAAATTTAGAACTGCCGTTCACAAAGGTTGGCGGAAAAGCGAGAAAGAAGTGGTCTCTGTGGAACGAAGTAAAGTGCGTCGGGTGATTTTAAAGGCGAAAAATTTCGATAAAGGAAACGAACGGGCAACTCTTAAGCTTCAATTGGGCGGTTTGGATGGTGCTTTTGTCTTTCCGATTTCCGTGAGAGAAAGGAACAAGCTTTGCTAAGAAACATATATGGAAATTGATGCTCTTGCAGGCGTTGATTTCGCCTTTCGACCCGGAATTCTCGGCTCTCGATAAGATTTCGATTATTGGACTTTAGATACGTACTTTTATCCGCGACGACGCGCGTAACGGCTCCGCAAATAAACGGGAACGAATAAAATAATGGCACAGAAATCTCTGTGCCACAAAAGAGATAGGAAACAAAAGACAAAAGAGGTACAAATAAAGAGTTGAATCGGGAGAAAAAGCGTTTTCCGTGAGCACATAATATGAGAATAAAAGTTTTAACGTTTTTTAAACGCAATAACAGAAATATTTATAAAAGCCTCGCTCTTCTCTGTGAAAAAATCCGAACGAAATTCACTCATCATGCTCGACTGTGCGCTGCTCTCTCGTGCGACGCTCAGCTTCGTTGAAGCAAAACTCCACCTCTTTCTCATATAGATAAATATTTTTTTTTTTCTACCCGCACACATCATAACACGTCTATTCGCTTGAAATTCTTGCAGATTCAGCGTGACGTTTACCAAACTAATCTATCTCTGACGCGTATTGTATTTCCGAGTTTTTAACGAAACCGTAGTCCCCTGTACGCTGCGTTTTGAAATCAAATCCGAAAAATATCCGAAAACCTTTGGGAGCAAGGAGACGCCAATCGGACAGGCTGCGAAATGCAAATTCCTACGGACGTATTTCCTTTTCTTCCTTTTTCTGCGCCAAATATCCGCCGTTTCCGAAATTCCTTTTTTTCCGTTATTGTTTTTACTCGATCGAAGCGTGACGTTCTATCGCGTCTCCACCTCCGCGTACGGAGCATCCTGCAATCGCTCCAACCTGACGCACGACGGATTTGCACGTCGACATATGGATCAGAGACGCATATATATAGTGTTGACATTTGACCGGCCGACAACCCGGTGCAGTTTATGCGGCTGCACTTCGTTGCGAAACTGTCAAAAGATATAACGGATAACGCAGGACGCGAGAAAAATATTTCACGGAGGACAAGCATAAATTTACTTCTGCAAAAGTTTTAAATTTCTAAATTATAAAATAACATATCTCGGTAATAATTATCTAGTTGAGGATTTAATGCATCAGTTTGTCGGTTAGTGCGATTACTAAACTCAGAGAAAGAGAAAAAAATACAATCAAGAAAAATATTTTAAAAAGATTATTATATATCTTTAAATACAATAGTTTCAACTAATTTTATTGAAATTTTATTTTTATCTCTTCCTTTCTCTCTCTTTCTCTCTTTCTCTCTTTGTCTCCTTATGTTTTTTCTTAAGTAAAGTAAATATAATATGAAATTATGCCTATGATCTTAAGAATAAATTAAAGCACAAAAAATGTCAACTATAAACGAGAAGCGCAACAAGTGCACCTTTGCTCACCGAAGTGGTTAAAGGCTGCTACCTTTAGTCTGAACGAGTCTTTTGTCTCCTTGTGCTTTGTGTAAAAATGAGGGTATTTTGTCTTAGACGCGTCTTTGATCGCTATAAATGACGCTATAAAGCTATGTCTCGATCA
The DNA here is from genome assembly GCA_014825685.1 of Pseudomyrmex cubaensis. Taxonomy (NCBI): domain Eukaryota; kingdom Metazoa; phylum Arthropoda; class Insecta; order Hymenoptera; family Formicidae; genus Pseudomyrmex; species Pseudomyrmex cubaensis. Next base: position 33,903 of record QVOA01004721.1, on the reverse strand, counting down.
CGGATTCTGTTTTGTGAAAATTGAGAATAAATCTGGATTGTATGGGCGAGCCGAAAAGCTTGTAACAATAGAATTTTTAACGCCCTACTGGACGCGTCATGTATTGCAGATCCGAGAAAAAATATATTTTACGTGACACGTGAATTCTTTGTCACAAACAAGTAAATTCGGATAATCCCCGAATATACAAAATAAACAAATAAATCTTGCAACTTTTTTTAAGTGCACCTATATATTTTGAAAATTGGAATTTGACAGAACGGATGTACGCAGTCGGGAAGAGAAAACGAGAGATTACTTTCGATTACTTTTGATTTTCACTTATATATACGTTCGTCAGGTTTTAAGTCTTTCTTAAATGTTTTAGTATCGTCTCTCAGTAAAAATTAAAATGCACTCTTAAAAAAAATCGTTTAACTCTTTAAACGTGCAGATAGAATATTTATGCCGTGCTCATTAATAATCATGCGAGCTCGCGAATTCAACGTCCGATATTTGAATAACCAATGTAAAAAGTTTCTTTGAAGAGTTGTTACGTAATTCATGGGAGAAATTAAATTTAGTCGAAGTTGCAAAATTTTTTATGGGTAGATCAGATGCACGCGCACGTTCGGTTTTCCAACGGTATGACGGTATTATAAATTAATCCCATGCTTCAATTCTCGGCATTGATCGTTAAAGCAATATACGGCTCTGTCTAGTCATACAGTTTGAAAAAAGTATTATAATAAATGTCTCTAGAAGATCAGTAACAATTAATTGATTCCGGTCACTATGTGAAGTTACCTTCCAAGTCGAAGAATATTTTTTCAGCAACTCTCGCTCGTATAATCATAAATCAAACGCACGAATCGTCAAGACTTTTAAGAGAGAAAAAAAAGAGAGATTTTCGAGGATTTTTTTCTTGAAAAAAAAAAAAGGTTCTGAAAGTTTTCTCACCGACGATTTATGATTTTCGTTTTTATTGCCGTCGCCAATCTGGCGCAGATTCAGGTTTACTTGACAAAGAATCACGTTCGCGTGCGGCGTAGATTTTCGCCATTTGCCATTCACGGTCGCACGAGCATGTGGATAAACATTTAAATAAAAGCATTTAACGCGCAATAGCAAAATACCTAACGTATGTGAGAGAACGAAAAATGTTAGCAAACTCTTTTTTTTGTTTTTTTTTTTTCATCGAAACAATTGAAATGCGCGAAATTGGAATTCCTATTAAAGAGGTAACATCATTCGTTCGAACTTCGAACGTTGCGTTTGCGATTCGACCGACAAACTTTAGATAGTGCTTTCACTTCTTTTTCTGTTAAAAAAAAACCAATCAAAAAACAATTAATTAACATTGAATAGTTCCGTAAATATATGTTTAAAAGTTTCTCACACACGCGAGAATAATATATACACAAATTATGATTGATGTAATTTATAGTCCTCGCTCTGAAGTATTCAAGAATTACGAGAGATTTTTAAATTTTAATAATTGTTCATGGCGGAATAGTCTCTTCGTATGCGATCTTCTCGAGCGTGATTTTGAGACGAGAAGATCTTGACGATTACCATTTCGTCGCGAGATAAAGAGGATTTGAACGATATGCGCGAGAATCTCGGTTACCGGCAAATCGAGCAGATATAATTCCCCACATACCCCGCTCACGTAAGGAGAAACTCGAACTTATCCATTGACAACTTACCTCGGAGAAGAGCTCGGATAATAGAGATAAGCGAGAGTCGTTGGCAAAATCGGGTGCCAAGAGATAATCTTGGCAAATGTTCAGTTACAAACGCTTAGGCTTCACGTTCTTGCTGCGACGTTTCCTATGGAACATTACCTTTACAATTCCGTTAAGAGAGAGAGAGAGAGAGAGAGAGAGAGAGAGAAGATGTTATTTAATGCTGTTATTAGAACACCAAGTGTCCAAGTTTCTGTTGCACAAAAAAATATATATGTATATATGTATAAATATTTAATGTTTTACGAGCATATTTTTCCACTAAACGCTATCCGATCATACGTAGCTTTTTACATCTGACATTTGATTGATTTCAAGAACTCACAAGTTGATGTGTTATAATTCTAGAATTTAAAAAATTAAATTACATAATTATACGCTTTTTTTATAAAGACTTATTATGTCTATTGTTTAAAAAAGTGCTTTAATCTACTATCTCTTATTAAACGTGTGCCTCGCACCTTTTTTATTTATTTTTAAAAATACGCTCATTTGTCACTTTCTATCTGTTTTATTTTATAGCCTAATAAATCTCTCCCGTCAGAAGCTATATGTCTAATAAAGCCACCATACATCAGTCGTTTGCAAACATCAGATTATTATTAATTAGCAATCTACCGCGGATGGAGCATCGGGCACGTCATTAATTCTGAAAAAAATGTCGACTTTTGATGAACGCTCAATAGTGAAAAGCGAATGGTCGGTAAATATTCGTCACTGGAACGGTTCGAAGCGCGTTTAAACATTTTACGGTCCAACGCGCGAGCGTATATATATATATGTGCAAGCATATATATATCATATGTATATTTTTTATATTTTTTTCATATACATATATTTTTTTCAGTCGCACTGGCTATTTCCACCGCGTTGGAAAAGCAAGAGGAAGAGGTTTTTTGCGCAGGTCGATGTAATATTTCTTCATTAAATCAGCATTATTTTTCCTCATTGACTTTATCTAACGTACAGTTTGATTAGACGTTCAATCAGTATGTCTCGCTTTATTTTTGAGTAAAATGTTTTTGTGTTTCTTCTCCGATTGATACAAATATAAATTCGAGCATCTATGTTACGTTCGAAATTTAAATGATGATAAAAATTGTCACCGATAAGTTTGAGTTTCTATTAGTGATGCAAATTGTGATACGCTTTGTTAATTAGTGCGATACTCGCGCTAAAAACAGCATATAACTATAAAAAGTTTTTACATGAAGTCTATATAAAGTGTAAATATTCAAAAGCTGAAGAAAATATCAGATACTATATAGATATGTCATTATACATAAATAAAGCTTATAACATCAGTATCATATATCGGAAAACTGGCACATGTATGTACAACGTGCACGTGTAAAGTAAACAAATTATATTTACAGGACTAGTGAATTATAAAATAACTTTGTAAGTTAAACTTATCTGACAAAAGCGTTAACAGTTTACAAAGTTTTTATGGCGGTTAAACAAACATATAAAAATAAACTTTCATATCTGATGTTTTATGTTTAAACTTTCTTTTTCAATTAATTTGCTAGTTGACAAATTTAAACTTTAAAAGAATCTCTCTTTCTCTCTTTCTCTTTTTCTCTATCTTCTTTTTTTTCTCTTTCTTTCTCTCTCTTCAAGAGAGAACAAATCTTCTTAGTAAAAGAATATGTATAAATCTTAGTAAAAGAATATGTATAAATCTACAAAAAAAAGTTACATTTCGAGAAAATCGTAATGAAATACGTATTTCTGTTTGAACTGTTCTCTTTTTTAGAAAAATAACAATGCCAGAATATATTTTATTTACAAGATTAATAAATTTGCTTTGTCTCTTCCCGTTTGCAAAAGTATAAGTCGCAGAGAGACAAATGGAATATGAAATTTAAGAACACACTAAAAATATTTGCTCGAGAATATGAATTTCAGTGGATCTCACTTCTATTTCCTTTCCTTTCCTTCAGCGAAGCAGAATTGAGATGTCTTCGCAACTTGAATACATCTTCCCGCAATCTCGCATGTTTACTGACTGTGAGATATTCGATATATCAGTAGGACCGATGATATGGCACGTGTGTGTTGCCTCGAGTATATATTCGCTTATCTGTCATCCAAACTCGATGTAATAACTGTTTCACGAGCCGAAATTCTTGTTGACATTTTTCTATCAACTTCCTATTTCGAGCGAAATGACACGTCTTAAGTTTACATTATTTATTTTACGTAATGAAAATGATTACAAAACATGTATTCACACCTACTCAGTTAAGTAATATTAGAAGATGAAAAAGAACAATTTTTTCTTCTGAATTTTAATAGTTCGTAACTTGTTCATTGACAATAAACGGAGAAAAAAAGTTAATCTTCTCTTTCGCTCCTTATTAAGTCGTGAGGAGAATTTTTCAGAATTGAAGTACATTACATATTTCAGTCACAAGTTTCAACGATGAAGTGAATAAAATGAATATGGGTGTAGGGAGACAGACAGCCAAGTCTGGCACAAAAGAATTTACTCGTTTTATTCCACTGCCGAAAAACTCCGCACGCTCTACTGCTGTTCGTTTAGAAACTCTTAGAAAAGTCTAAGCTTTACCTTTCCCTCTCTCTCTCTTTCTCTCTCTCTCCTCTCTCTTCTCTCTCTTTCGCCAAGCGATGGAAAAACGACGACGAGCGAAAACTTTGACGGCGCATTAGCATCTTTTATGCGTCCCTCGACGGTGCGACTCGCTCTGCATTTTTTTCCCTCCGAAGAAAGAGCCTTTGAATTTTTCGCCTCCTCTATGCCTGCCAATTTTGTCGAACACGTCGCGAGCATTATTTTCCGAACTACACCCGCGCATAAAAGCTCCTCCTCAAAGCTCCACCGCGCGGGTATTTACAATCGGCGAAGCAAAAATTCGGTCTCTTCCCGTTGCGCAAATTCGTTTCGCACGATTCGAAGGCGACGAAACGTTCCCAAGCTATACGTTCTAATTTAACACGGTAAGAATACTTAAAACTTTATAATGAATGCGAAAGAAAAAGTCCGATGTCGGTCAGGAATTTACGCAGTCGTCGTATTTACCTGACGCGGATATAAATCGTGAAGGTAAAATAGCGAGAAGTTTCTCTTGCGCAAAATCTAAATTACTTAACTTTGGTATTTTACGGAAAAGTAAAGAAGAAAACAACATTTATCTTTTTTTTTTCAACAGAAATATACGCGTTGTAACGTGACATCTTATCGCGTCACAAGGACGTATCCCATTGTCGTCGTTGCGGACCATACTCCGAGAAACTTGCATGTAATGATCATGAAATAAACCGACATTCTATTGTTATTGTTATTAAACCTGTGAATCGCTAAGTGTCTTTTCAGCTTTAATCACGCTTTTACGAGAGTCCGAACTTCTCTCTAATAATATGAAACTGAACTATCGAGTTTAATTGTCGTCACATCCTATTATTTTGCCATTTTGTGTGTGAAATATTTTAGTGTGTGGTGTGAGGAAACTCGTCGCGTCCAATTATTCAGGTAATTTGTCAAAACTTGAGATAATTGAGATCCGGACGTGTGCCGAAAGTGTGTGTGTGCCGCGTTCCACTGTAACGTGTATAACAACCGAAACGCGGTGCGCGTTTTTATGTGTGCACAGCACATAATAACGCAAGTGATGTTTTTTCACACACGTGAAATTAATTGATTGAACGGACTTGCATTAATTGCGAGACAAAGCAATTTTTAAAATCAAATATCGACGCACCGTAGATAACCTCGCACATAGATTACGCCATCGGAGGCGCCATTTTTAACGATGCTATTACTTAGTCTCGGGAGAATGGAGCGCAAATCTATCGGGGAATTAAACCCGCTCTAGTCCGATATCGGGACAGAACTCGCGCGGAGAACTTACGCCACTTAAAAGTATCTGTTGATTCATAATGAACGAAGTCCATAATGTCGAAAAAAAAAGGATACAAGACCCAAGCAAAAAAAACATGTAGCAAGAGATTAAAAGATTCTTTTATGGGCCGACAGATTTTGCCTACGCGGAACTTTTTAATCAAATTTACTGGATATTAAGTTTTTTGTTCGCGTGAGCTCACGGAAAGTCATTCAATCACGGCTATTCGAGTTATAACTTCTTGTCATGTTCTTTCTCAATAATCTTTCTCGGTATAGAATTCTGATATAGCTTGAAGATACTTCAAAAGAATATATTATTTATTTCTCTTATAATAATTAATTATACAAAACATTTTGCGTTCTTATACTTAAGGCGAAAGTGATAAAAACCTTGCAATATGTTTGTGTCTCAAGTGATCGTAAAATTGCTTGGATCTTCGAGATGTTAATTTATATTTAAATTGTCGTCTATCATATTCGACAAATTATCAAACTTGGTATTATTAGAGGACGAAAAATAATACAGGCTGTAAGTAACAGACGTTTACAAACCACCGCGCGGCGAAAGGATATAGTGTTTCTGGAAAAAAGACCTACGTGCAAAAATACCGTCGTAATTACCGAACGTTTTGTCTCAAGTGCGAAAGTCTCGGGAGGCGAATGTAAAATTAGGACGGTAAATCTATTCTCTAATCCCGCAATATTCTATCGGAAGAAACCTTTTTGTGAAAATGCACGTTTAATGCCGTCGAAAATGTAAATGGCGTGCGATTACAAATAATCGTGAGTTAATAATGTACTTTTTTAGAGAGAGAAAATATGTAATATCCATTGTTCCAAAAGATAAATTATTTATAAGCACAGAGACGCACTTCGCGTATCATTTTTTGTTGTCTTTTTATGTTGAAATGATATTTGCTCTCTTTACAGTTCGCATGTATGGCCGGAGAAAGAGTCTTTTATTTTGGTCGCAAACGAGATGGAAATCGAATGCAGCGGAATGTTGTCGCTAGGTCCGGATAGATCTGTTTCTTTGCGAGGATTTTCATGGGAAATATATTGCAGTTTTCGTTTGCGTATTCGGCTCGCATTCTCGCAAATGCGATATTCGTGAGCGCATGCATGCGTAATTTTCATAGTGAGCGAGATACGAATCGAGTTTGCTTGTCTCATATAAATTGTACGGCCTTTGCGAGATGAAGAGTCTTCGCGTCCGACAATTCTGCGGGACGAGAATTATTTATGCTCGCTCGTTTCATCGACGTTATCTATATCTTCGTATTGATTGCTGCGCAAATATTTATATTAAACAACTCAGACAATTGTAAGTTCTGACAGAAAAATTCGGACTGTTTTCGCGGAGAACGTGTTGCGGGAATATATCGTTAACTCGGTTGGAACGTGCTTCGAATTTTCGAGCGCTTGTCGCAATACGGATATCTGCCTATGCACGTGATATCCGGAGGAAGAAGGAACCAAGTTTATTTGTATCGCGCACCGGATCTGCAAACTACTATTTTTTTTTTCGAGATGGCTGACATTCTATATTCGACGGTAATAAATTGTAACGCAGCCATAAAATAAAAAAATAAATGAATAAAAAAACAAAACAGCGCGCGATCGATAATATAGTGAAAAAAAGAAAGAAGAACAGCATGAAGGAAAGCCTGACGTAATTACATCGATAAAGTTCACTCTCCAAAAAAAATTACTCTTGCGGGAAAAGTTTTACGCCCGGCCCTCGTCAAGCGCGTTGAGAAAACAAGAAAGATTAAAGCGACGGGTGGCGTCCCTCGAGCGTGCTAAGCGGTACTTTAGAACCGCGGACAACTTACGTTTGCGTCACTCAACTCGCCACGGTTGCCACGAGAGATGAAGATCGTTATTAATGCACGCGTTCAGTTCCCAAGAAGTCTCCACGAACTATAATAGGAACCGCGCGGACAGGCCGTGCGGCTAACAAAGCAAATCTCGCGTAAACTTTAATCGCATTAGCATAACGTACTGTTACCTCGTTATCCTATGAGCACGTTAAATCTGCCGATATTATTAACGAGAGCTGATATCGATATTTGTCAACGTGAATTGCGGCGTTGTTGCTAACAGTATTCGGCAACAGGCGATAGCGACGCGCGAAGTTACACCCGCGTTTACAACGATATTCCGCGTCGTCACGATATAATATCTCACGTTAACATTAATCTCTTCATGCACACGAAAGGATGATGCTTCCATACTTGACACTATGTAAGACGAATATTATATAAGTAATGCACCTAATCGTTATTTTTATACCGTGCTTATGCGCGATGCATATATTATTCAGTAAAAGCGTATTATTATAATTTAATGCATGTAAAATTATATTACATATACTTTCAGATCACAAATTTAATGTATTTATCGTAGATACACTTATTAAAGCTGACACACAGATGTATAGAATGGAGCAGAATAAGGAAGAAAAATGTGTTAGTAAATTTCTCTCCTGAAACGAATTATTTTGTAACGAAAATAACAATATACAGCGAAAATTCTCGTAATATCGTTTTATCGTGTCAGTGAACGCTTAAAAAGCCCGAGATGCATAAGTGCAAAGGTGTAAAGTTCTTGAGTCGACGATATAAAGCTTCGTATTTTATTGTATCTTTAAGGTAAAATACGCCATCGTAAAATACGCCATCAATAAGCAAAAACGTTTGCGTCGTTACTTATTGCCAGGAAACTACGGTCACAGGAATTCTCGAGAAGAGAATGATCACCTTTTTTTTTGTTTTTAAAAAAGAACATTCTATCACAGAAGTCTCAATTGTCCCATTACCAAACGCGAAAACAGCTATTAAGGTAAACGCATGGTCAGCCATATTTTAATTTACAGTTACGTAGATATTTACCGTTCTATTTGTAACATATGGCCAAAGACCGGTTAAAATCAATGGAAAAGTTATACGAGAGAGAGAGAGAGAGTGCTGAGATCAATAATAATGAGAGAAACGCAAACTCTTATGGAATTACAGATAGCTTTGCGATAACGGCGCTGTTTGCGAATATTTTTAGACAAAATATAGTCTGGCCGGTCGATTAATTTAAATCAATTTCAATCGGACACGTTACAGATTGAAAAATTATAAGACAAAAAAAAAGATACAAATGGGTGCGATGAGCACTCGAATAAGAAATCGGAAAGTGAATAGATGATAAAGCGCAAAGATGTGAAACAGAATCTTCGCAAATAGCATAATCATCCATTAACCTCGTTCCAAGTATAATCGGATTGTCAATCAGTCTGTAAGGTGCGATGTAAAGCACATACGGTGTTGATAGAACAAGGATGAGAGAGAGAGAGAGGATTAAACTGGGCAATACTATAATTTAGTACTCCAGAGTAATCGAATATTATCCAAGTTCGCGATTATTAAGTAGATAGAGTCAGCATATAGTGAGCCATTCAGATTGACAGCCGTTCGTGTGTACGTACAGTTTGACGGAATGCATAATGTTCCTGTGCGTTGAAGCCTCGCGAATTGTTTGCTTGCGATTAATGCAATCCCAATAATTACTTCGCAAACACCATGTTGCATGATACATATGTTCTCACTGTATCACCGAATTTCGTACATACGTACGGGCGTCAGTAGACGTAATAAAAGACACTATCGTGTTGCCGCAATATTCATACATTCTGGTTTTTATATATTCTAGTTTCATATATATGTTCTTGTTATTATATAATCTAAAAAATTCAAGACAGCCGCAAAAATGTATAAAAAGGAGATATATATGTATATAAGAAATTTCAGTCGAATGCCGCGGGGGAAACACAAACGCGGGATTAGCAAATGCCAGTGAGAAATGCGCGATAAAAGTTCTTTCGGTCTGATAACACCGTATCACGTGCATTCCGCGATCCGAAATATCTCATCAGAGTTTTACAGACGCTTTTACGACATTGGGCTAGCGCAGTTTTAAGACGACGCAATGAGATTATACTCATGGCGCCGCGGCGCTTATTTCACTCTCACAAACGTGCACATCGGCGAGTGAGCGAGAGGAATTTCTCGGAGCGGAACGCTTCTTTCCCGGACGTCCATAAATTTCGCTCCGCCGGACCCTTCTTATTGGTTCTCGCGGTTTTAACCGAGCGCGCGAACGGATATATAGGTATTCCGGGTGCGGGTACGGACAAAATGGAAAAACAAACGGTCGAGTCCGAGAAACGACATGCGTTTAAAAACTTTTTGGAACCAAAAGAGGAGGCCCTATGTGAATTCATGTGCACGTACTGTGTGCACCTTGGGAATTGCGCCATACCTTACCGTGTAATGGCGGCAATGTTTCTGTCACTTGTCTCGAAAAACTCGGGATTTCGAAAGAGTGAAGTAGAGAGCGAGCTTGGTGGGATGATACTTTCTGAAATTGAAAAGTTTGACAGCCAACAGAAATGAAGTTTCTCAAAATATTTCCGTGTTTGCCAAACCGATCGCTATAAAAAGGTGTCATTTACGTTTCGCTTAAATTATCAACTTTACTAAATATCTCAAGTCTACAAATATATCGCATTAATAAAAATATATTTTTAAACAAATGATTAGACCAATTATTTCGTCTGTATTAATAAAATAGAAATTTTGAAAGAAGATTACTATTTTACTTTATTATTTCGATAGATTTACTTTTGGTAGAGAATACCGTTCAAACTAAAACGCTTGTTTGAGCAAATAGTACCACATTACATACTCTCTAACATTTCTACGCAACTACGAACTATATTTTCTCACAATTTTTTTCTAACCGTACATTTTCTAGTGCTCTTTTAGAAACTCGTATTCTACTCACCTCGAATTCTTTTTGCATTCTTGTAATCGCATTCCTTTGCGTATGCATGTAAACCGAGTTGCATTATGTAATCGTTTGTGTAATCCGAGTTTCTGTTTTCCTTTTGCGCGACGATAGAATTGCGAAGTAGAGAATATCGCCGATTGCGAGACGACATGGACTTTCTGCTCCGTTTCAATTGACACAATCATCGTTTGCGTATCAGATTTTATGCTATTGCGGTCTCATTATGCTGATTTATGTCGCGAAGTGTATATCAATATCTGCACGCCGGTGATCGAACAGTTTTGCGCACAAAACCATTTCGCGAATGCATTTTCTCACCTGCATAATACTACGCTTCACCAGTATTTGTATTCTCTCATCAATCTCTGTCCCAACAAAAATCCCCAACGCCGAAATATGACCGAAATGTGTGTGGCGGCTTGTGTACATTCTCCTATTTTCATCTAAATATTCACAAACACATTTCTGAACATATATTAATGAGATAGAACTAAAAGTTAATGGTTATATTGAGATACTGTTTAAAATTTCACGTAAACTGTATCTTTAAAGTTGTTTTTTTTTCAAAAATAAATAAACTTTATCGTGCGTCATATCCGTATCACAATTATGAATGCAATTATTATTATCTTTGCCATTCAATTTGGAGAATAAAGCTTTATTCTTTTACTTTCATTTTTTTTAATTAATTAAAAACTAATTTCTTTCGCGCGGCAAACTTACAATCGTAGCTGTTTTTCATCTCAGTTTCTCTTCTTATCATTAAAACCACTTCGCACGCGCGCGCGCAAAAACGAAATGCACAGAAAGGAACGGAAGAAAGTAGAATAAAGATAATTATATAGAGAAGCAAAAGACGGCGAGAAAAATTCAAATAGCACGATTTTATTCAGATTTATGATTCTCTGACCCCATTTAGATCGAGAAAGATGCTAAGTACGATTGATTACTGAAGTGTGGGTAAGGTTCGATATAGAAAAATCCCTCGAGAGAAGGCTGACGGAGAACTTTTAACTGCTTTCTCGCGAAAGAAGCGCTCTGAGCATCGGAACTTTTGCTTCTTTCACGTTGGAAATATATTTTAATATTTCGCACAGGAGAGTTTCAATTAATCGATACTTCTCTGAAGAAATGATTAATAGAATTATTGATTCCATTAAGTAGCACAGATGTGAGATCGATAATTTTTGCTGACATTTCATTGATGTTAAGTAACTTCTAAGAGTAACAATATAGTTTCAATGCTCGTAAATACGAAAACTACTATCAAAATCTACTACTTGCAATTGCGTATACGTGTAAAAAACACATTAGCGTGGCCTGAAACCGTAGGAAATTCAATCGCGTTGTCAGAGATCATCGGCATGTTATTAGTCGGTGTTAGATTTCAGTCTCGTCTAATCCATAACTGATGACTTATGGATTTACGCTTCGGCAACTTTGCGGTCGCGCGTGGCGGTTTAGAATATTCAATAAAGCTGTGCTATCATGCAAAAATAATACTGCACTACATTCTGTTCAAAATTATTCATAATCCCGGTAAAAAATAAAAAACAACTATTTCTTCTGTGACAGTCTCTAGTCAAAAAAAATATATCAGTCTGTTTATACCAGAGAACTTATTATATTTACATGTTATTACACTCTGTGTCAATGTGCACAAAAAATGTGTTTCTCAGTAGTTATAGAATAAAACTTGAATAAAAGATATCAATTTTTAATTGCAGTTTTAATTGCAACGTTACATTAGAAACATTTTAGCATTCCCGAAATTTTTCGGATGACCAATCGAAAACTTTCATCGTCAAATAAGAAATCAATTAGTAGAAGTATGGCGTCCAGCTATTGAACGTCTGGCCACCATTATTTCCCGTCATTTCTCGTTCTTCTTTTTTCCGATCTCTAACGGAACTTCGGCCGTATCTCGAAAATGAAAATGTCATTGACCCGTCACAACTTGCAAGTTCTTGATCGCTTCTTGATCGGCAAAAAGCGCAATCTCATCCTTCGCTCCTCTTGTTTCGCGCATTTCAGGCTACAAACCCAATAAAGCCTTTATCGGGTTAGTGTCTGTCTCTCTCCTCCTCTTTCTTTCTCTCTCTCGCTTTCTCTTTTCGCGAACAATATCTTGTAAAAAGAAAGAAAACAATGGAATACAGATGGCCTCGTTCCGGGATTGCCAAATGATTTTGGCCTTTGCTATTGGAATTGTCGATACTCGCCAAGTTTAGTAAATTTTCGATTTCAATTTCAGAGAGAACAATCTCTTCTAAAATGTATTAAACTTTCTTGAGGATTGTCAATGTCAATTACAAATTTGCTTGTATTTGCAACAGATAGTCTCAATTGCATTGCGTTTTTGTTTGCAATTAAAATAGAAATTACAATTCGCCAAAGGAGAGAAGAGAGAGAGAGAGAGAAGCGAAAGGACATTGTAATTCACTTAGCACTGTCGCAACGGAAACCCGACGTGTTCCGAGCGATGCAATCCAAAATTCAGACACGCCCGGAGCCTTGTCGACATAGCCCGTGTCTCTCTGATATTTAAATCTCGAGATGTTTCGTCAACGCGAGATATCTGCAGTGCCGGGCGCTAACAAGATTTCTCAGTTGCTCGAATTCTCAAGTAAGATGGCCAGCCTTTGAGAGAATACATCGCCTCGCGTGTATTCGCAGAAGCCGCGCTGAAAGTCCTCTTAGAAGCCTATTTCGGCAGCGGCAATGGAATCCCTTTGATCCTGTAGGCGGAACGTCCATCAACAGGTGTACGGCGAGTCAGCAGCGAGATATAGGCGTTTCCTCCCTCTTCTCTCTTTCTATCACACTCTCTCTTCCATTATCTTTCTCTTTCCCTCTTTTCAATTTTGTCTCGTCTCCCACCAGAAAGAGAAAAATTCACAGAGGAACCGTTATATGCTATTTTTAACTCTGACGAAAGAAAACAATGAATATATCTGACGGCGGACAGTACCCTCCGAGCGTAGTCGACCTACTGGTTATACAGCGGTTTTCCCTTTGCCCTCCAAAATGCGATGCCTTTGATGATAGTCGCAGGGTATACGACCGCGCGTATCGATTCCCGAGACATCGTTTTGGGAAGAGCTTCGGACAGACGCGCATTAACGATGGCCGCTGCCAACCGTCAAATGGATCGGCCTCTTTAACTCTTAATAGCAACGATTTTACTCTTCTTCTACGAAACTCGATATAATTGCTTTGCCTAAAAGCAATTCACTATCGAAAATTGAAGTTGTTATAAAAATCATTGCCTCGTGCTGTCGAGCAAACATTTTTCTACAGTAAATATTGAAACAAATCTATTTTTTGGCATATTAATATGAAAATATTAAAACCTATTTTTTTATAAAATCTATTTTTCCGAAAAAAATAAATGTTATGTATCTGGTATTTTAAATACGCTTCAATGTTTAAATTTATTTGCAAAGAAACAAATTTTTTTTTTCACATTGTCGAGCGCTAAAAAGGCTTTCCTTCAAAAATATGAAAAATCTCTCTCTTTCTGCCGTGCGTTAAAAATACACTTCAGACACTTAGTTTAAATTCAGATTTACCGTGACTTTGTCACAACCACCCTTATTCGCGACTGTATAATTAATCGTATAGCCAAGGCTGCACAGTCAGTCGTTTATAACTGCCACGTTAGCCGGCGTGTCACGGCATTTCGTGAAACGCTTCTAGGCATTTCACGGCGCCCGAGACTTCCGAGTTCACATCATTATTTTATCTTACGGGTTTAACCGGCTATCTCGCGAGCAAAGTTTTGGAAATTCTAACTACGTGATCGCGGTATATAGGTCGTATCATAACTTATAGTATCATTACGTCTTGATATTGCCCTCCACGACGCGTCGCGTCGGCCGATATTGCGCTGCTATTACTCTTAATTGCGAGAAAGTAGGTTGTTACGATGGCGTTCTCTTCTCGCGCTTTCGAAACGCGATCCTCGCCGCGCCTTTGATGACAACTGAAGAGGTGACAGCGGTATCGATTTTCAACGGGATATAAAAGGTTGAACTATAGCACACACCGGTCGTACATGCTTGATCTGTAATTTTATACATAAATCGGATACATCCTGTAAGTCGGAAAAATCTTTATCACCCAATTACACACAAAACTGTGTAGAAAATTGTAACGTAAAGTTACGTAAATTAATGTTGTCTGCTTTACTTTTTAATGTTTGAATGTTTAAATTAGATAATGTTCTTTGTTTAATTTTTAAATGTTTCAAGAGAAAGAACAAAGATTATCAAGAGATTACTATTCTATTTCTTCACATATGCGTGATATTGCAACGTTGTTTTTAAATTTATTAAAATTTTTAAAAAAAAATTATTTATTAACAATATGCTCTGCTATAATCTTACTTACGATTATGTGAAGGCATTCTGTATAACATTTATCTTCGACTACACTGTAAGTGGCTTAATTAAACGTACCATCGACGTTAGCGGAAGAAAAGAGAGGTAATTCAACTCCGAACGAAATTCACGCTACTTTCACGCTAGAAACTTCAACTTTTCTCAAAGAATCCTTGTGCGCACGAAGTGCATTGCAGGATTTATGAAACATAAGCGTTTCCTCTTAAAAAGCTTCGAAACGTGAACGGTTTACGTGCCTTTTGCGTATATCGGGTCAAATCTTTCGATTGATTCACTTTTTAATTCCGCTTTTTTTATGTTGCAGAAAACAGCTTTCAGCATTCATAATTTTGTTGAGTGTTTAGTATAAAACTAGTAATTTTCACATAGATTTGTACATTTTTGCAAAAATAAATGAATAAAGAATTGTGCAATTTTTTGTAATTTAATTTTTAATATCTATATGCAAAGAAGTTCTCACAAATGCTCGATTATATTATATCTGAAGAAGTTTTGCGAGCAGGCAATAAATTTCAAGGAAAGAAGTCCCATAACTCACCTCGATTGTGTAACCTCGAACGCAATAATTCGTAACGCGAGGTCGGAGACCGCGGATTGCATGCCGAATCTTTATTCTTCTATTTAAATGTATCAGAGCAGAGCCGCTCGACGGTAATTTAGATCGGGGCGAGGTACACCTGATCGATCCTCAGGGGCATTCCTTTCTCACAAAATCTGCGATCTAGCAAGTTCATTTCCGGGACTTAGCTTGCAGTACGGATGATTGATTAAGTTCAGATTACAGTTTAATAGTAGAGCGCGGGATTGATACATCGCGCAGCGTGAGTGAATATAATGAGTGGGTATCGATAACGTCCATTAGACTGTCAGAGAACTCCGATTTGCAAGATAAAGATTTCGATCTTCCATTTATGAATAATAAAATACTCTTTAAACTATAACCTCTCTATTATTACTTTTCGTTCAACAAGTTGACCATCAAGTTATTGTATTTTCGAAGTTTTATTACTTTTCGCTGTTCAGTGAATTTTTACTCAAATACGATTTATGATATCAACACGCGAAGTGATAACTGGCGAATCCTGTAATAAATAGATAATATGACATTCGAAAATGGAGTGCTACATCAACGTCTAATGTCTTATAAAGTGATTTTCTAACTGTCTTCTGATAGGCAATCTCAGAACCTTTCCGAATCTCATTATCGAAATTCATCTATAACTCGAAAACAAGGAAATATTTTTGTGTAAATCAATACCAATATTGTCCTTGTGCATGTTCAACATTTCATTTTATGCGCGAAGACGCATCTGTCACTAGACATTAATTCTTGACTATGTGTCAGAATAAATAGTCTCACGTCACAAAATACTTAACACGTGTGTGTATTGTATAATTAAATTAGTTTCGTGTAAAAAAGGCAATACTATGCCTCTTGACAGCGTGCATAAAATACACACACACAAGTTGTAATAATTGCATTTTTTTCTAAAAAAATATTGTAACAATTTATTGTTCGTAAGTTAAAATAATACTAATTTGTTAACAAGTTTTTTTATTTTTTTTTGTTTATTATTTGCAATTTCTTTCAATAAACGCAATGGAAAATAATTGACTTAATAGAGTATTTGCCGGGGTAGCTTAAGCCATCGCTTCTAACGCGTTTCTTTTGTCGTCCGAAGGTCAGAAGTTTCCTGAACCCACGGACACTTTCTCTTAGAGTTCTATTTGGGTCTTCATTCATCACTCGAAGCAAAATTAGGGAGAGAAATACGAGGGACAGATGTGACACTACTCTAAATGCGTTAACTTACCTTGAACGATAATAGGGCAATATTTATTATGCAAGAGCGGTTTTTGTTATTGAATCACTTTAGTAAAACTTGGCGAAACAAATCGACCGTTTTATCAGTAAGTGCGATCACACACATATTTAAAAGAATTACTTACACGCAAAGTAGTATCTGAGATCTACTATCGATCTATTTCTCTTGTTTTTTAATGTTTTGTTTTAACGTAAATAAGTAAACTTAAAAAAATTATCTATAGATATTACTAAATTTTATAAATTTTTAGTATAGTAGTTTTAGTTATTAAATAAAAATTTAATGTGTCTTATGTATTCCATCAGAAAATTTACATTGAAATGTATATTAAGAACATTTTGGCATCTTGTACTTTATGTTTAGCTGCGCGTGTTATTGTACACAATGAGATAAATGTGGGCACAGGACGTTTGTATCAAATAAATGGTCGCAGTTGAAATGGATTGATTGCTGCGAAACGTTTCGTTAAATCTCTCTACGCGCAACGCGATTTTTCCACTCGATAACTCCGCAAATGATCGAAATTCTGTTGTGCAAAGTTACGTCAATTGGTGAACATTCGCTCGTAATAGCCTTGCGGCGATTTATCATTGACCAAACGCGTAAATAGCGTCTGATGAAAAACTGTGCCTGAGGTGAACGCTACATGTAGATGCGTTTTATACTTTAATCGGACGCATATTACGTTCTCTCTGTAATTACGAGTTTCGCTTAATGAAAATTATTTGTTTCATAACTCTGTGTATATCAGAAGTTTACGATTTTAGCTTTGCAGAAAGCTTGAATCGTGACATTACAAGCACGGTATAACGAACAATATTTTGCACAAGAGAGCGCTAATTTTACAAAACAATAAAACTCCTTTCTAGTGTAAGATACATAATAATAATAATTATAATAACAATAATAATTATTATTATTATTGTTACAAGTAATAATAAATGAGAAATTGTAATATGCACAATTAGCAAGTGTTGGATGTGCATCGCACAAAAGAAAATATTGTATTTTCATACAACAAACAGCAATATATATAATAAAAAGTGCCACGGCTATACGTTTGCAGCAATTTAAAATTGATTTTGCCTTGTAGAATAGACGCACTCGCTCTATCTTTTTGCGCGTGTATATGCGTGTATATATATATATATATATATATATATATATATATATATATATATGTATGCTATATATATATATATAATTACGTGTGTGTGACTGTGTATTTCACTAAGCCAAACGATAAACGCTTAATCACGTTCCCCCAAAATGGATGTTTTGCACAGCCTCGTCTTTGTGCGGCGCCATAGAATTTAATATATTGCAGATACGCAACCTGTGCCTTATGTTTCTCCGTAACAATGGATATTCCGAGGTCGATATCGGGCTTCCCTTTCAGCTAACCGCAGCGCGCGCAGAAACTAACGCGCGCACCAAAATTATTGCTCTTTGCTTTTACGGGCAAATGATTAAATCAAACTTGAATGCGGACATCATTAAAGACATTGTCAGAATCGAAAAGAAATTCAGCATTTGGCCACGTAGGAAAGAAGAAAACACGGAAAGAATGAAGCGAAACGAAAGTCTTGGATTCTTGACGGTCAAAAAGTCGGAGAGACAGTCGAAAAGGAAGGAAAAGCAGTCGCGAGGGAAGAGCAAACAGCAGTTTGGAAGTAGGACGCACATTTTTACGGGAATATTGTCTCGACTTTAGCCTGAAAATTCTCAACCCGAAAGTAGCAAACAACCGGCAACTCGAGTGCCGGTGGCACGTAGCGAGGTCGAAAAGGGATGGTACTTCAGTTAAACTGTGTGCGATTTGTTTGCGAGTGACCGTAATATTTTTCAACGAGATGTACAAACACTAACGAGTAGTAGTTTTACGCACTGTACTAATAAATTTATTTATACTATACGCAAAATTATTATATACAATATACATATATACGTACTATTGTGCAAAATTAATAATTATTTTATATACATATATTATGTATATTTATAATATATATATGTGCATGCTATGTATATTTGTTGTTTAGAGTAAGTATATCGATGCGTTGTTAAATAACAAATAATATGAAACGTAAGAACTTCCGTTATGGACAAATTTGCACAAAGATGTATCTCGCTCTCATAAATCTGCGAAAAGTATATTCCATCGAGAAATGATTTATCACGATTTAAGCACAATTCTCTCTCTTCGCATTGCGAAAATGAGGAATGAGGAGGTGTTCCCGCAAAGGAATTGCACCTTAAAACTCGGAATGCGCGTATTTTACAAGTGCAAAGCTCATAAATTCAGGAAGCACATTTTTGCTAGAAGTGGCAAATTTATCGCGTTCTATAAGCACTGTTCTCTCTTCTGTATCCGTATAATCAAGACCAATTTTTTTTTTTTTTGTCGAAATAATCGTTACACACGTGAAAAATTTATGTATATAGAAAAAAGTTGCGTCGAACACTTGTTCGGGCGAAGGTAAAATGCCCTCAAAGTCATTTTAACTGTGAAAGCTTCTAGTTTTCGAGCTATTTACTTTTGATACTGCCCATTTGCGTGATGAAGAGACCAAATAAACAGGAGTGCCTTTTCGCATAATTCCATGGTCATACAAGCGCAAAAGGTAGAGTCCATCTCTAATTTCAATGATAATACAACGGCATGTGCATACATACAACGGCATTTCATCCCAATGGACGTTCCCACTTCGTTAACAAGTTACTCATTGCGAGCCTTCCGCAAGTCTGGCCGCGGCGCGGTTTGATATTATGCACTCCCTGTAATCTAACGGATTGTACGTTATTGCGAATACGTCGATATTTACAGTAACGACTGTAATTCAAGCACGCATGAAGAGGCGTTCCGATATCATGATCTCGCGAGAGTGCCTGCCGATCGCTAGATTCTATTCGGTTGCCAGATTCGGACCGAGTTCGTCGAGTGCACGTGCAAGTCGAGAGATAACGCGGTATCGGTCCAGTACACGTTGCGCGCGAGTATTTTCCCCCGAGTGTGTCTCTCGCGCGGATAATTTGGCCATCCTCCAGACTACGGTAATGACGAGTCGAGTCCGCAGCCGCGCATCGTCCCTAACTAGGTCAGAGTATGGGAGCCGAAATATACCGACGGCGTAACTAATTTCTCGTTCCGCCCCCGCCCCGTCGTCCACCGCACTTATCGCTCGTTTTCCGATACATCGAATCGCACATTCGTAACGCTTACTAATCAATTTGCACACACAGGGTAAACTAATAAACACCAGAGATATTCCCACGCGAATAAACAGTTTAAAAAAAAATGTTTTCAACAAGCACTCGCTGCATGTGCAATAATCGGCGATTATTTCGCTTAAGCGAAGAAATAAAAATAAAACAAAAGCTAAAACAATAAATGTAGTTAATTTTAAGAATATTCAAATATATTTTACATGAATGTATTCAAGTTTGCAGATTCATATAAAAATATCGCTTCATGCCAATAGATGTATTAAAATATATATTGTATCATATATTATAATGCACACTTGCATAATATCAATTCTAATATTTATAGTCGCGGATTACAAACTCCGCCGTTATATAAAAAATTAAATATACATTTGAAAAAAATATACATTTGAAAATTTAATTTACGACTTTTGATCGTAACTCTTTATGCATTAACTTTTTGTTTCAGTTTTCGATGAACGGTTTGAACGATATTATAATAACCGCATCGGCACGTGCTCGCGCTGATGGCAAGCGTACGAAGCATGTATGTACATACAATGCGTATATTATACCTACACATACAAACGTAGTTACGAGTACATAGTTGTGTTTAATAATAGACTCCGCAGGAAAATTTTTATATATCTCGCACAAACACACTCACGTACTCACATAGTGCATACACATTCATATAAGTTTACGAGCATTATGACGATATATATCGAGCTTAAGGTACATGTATTACATTCAACCACGTTTTAAACTACTAGATGTTTAGCCGGTGTTCCCGTGCAAAATTCATTCTCATTTCCTTCACTGTAATTAACCTCATGCATTTGATATGGCCTGTGTGCGCAGAATCAAGCTCTGTTAGTTTTTTTCTCTCTCTTTCTCTCTCTCTCTCTCTCTGTCTCTCTTCCTCTGACAAGAATTAAGATATATATTTTAGACCGCTCGGCCAATCTTAGAATAGGCAGCAGAATCACGAAGTCGCGAAATAAAATACAATAAAGAATATACTTCAGAAAAATGCAACAAGAGCGAAATGCAATAAAGTCGGGTTACAGGAATAATAAATTAAATAGCATGTAAGTCCGGCACAATGTAATATAAAAGTTCGCTTCTTGTATTATCACTCGAACGGTAATATAAAAGTAATATAAGAAAATCTCGCGAAACATCTCTCGGCGCCTTTCGAAAATAATCAAATTTCTCGTGACAGTTTAATATTGTTTCGAGTCAATTTCTAATGAAAGAACATCTATATATATACGAAGAGAATGTTCGATATATTGTCTCGCTGTAAAGTTTCTTTGCGCGAAAATACAGCATGACCTATTTGTTCTATACCGCGTTTTCCCGGTATCGTTCGCTCGCTGATCGAAAGTTTCTCAGAGAGATCGCGGACTGAAAAATTCGATTCTATAACGAACTGACTTTCTGCCACTTAGGAAACATGTAAGGATGAAGTTGCTCGCTGAAAAGTTGCGCGCGCCAAAGCAGCAGCACCTCTTTCACCTCATTCTATGCGTGTCATTTCTTTTTTTTTCTTCATTTTTGGCATTTCTGTCGTCTGTCGCGCGCTTAAGCGTGAGCGTTGACAAGAAATCTCGCATTTTCCACGATTTTCCCATTTCACTCGGTACCATCGACCAGACTCGCCGCGTGATTTTCGAGTCCTTTGATCCTGCTTCAGCTTGACATGGTTTCCGGGCTGCTTCTGCGTCGCACCTTGCTCTTTTCGTGAATTCTCTCTGGTCAGAATGTCATCGCGTCGCTTTCAGAGTGAGTTTCAGCGTTTTACCGAGCAGCGATCTAATCTCCGTTTCTCGCTCTCTCCATCTTTCTTGCCCGCAAACACACAACGTAGCTACTCTCCCATAATTGCGGCGTTATCAGATTTCAAATACAAGCACTGTGAAGCTGCCGCAATTTTCGCGTATCCTTTATATTCTTTTTTATTTGTAAACAGCGAATCTTGTTTAAAAACTATGTGTGTGATCTTTTTTATTTTATGTATATACTACATATAATTAAACATCATTTTCTCTAACAGCTTAATTTGTTTTATTTTTGTACAATTTATGTTTAATATGAAAGGTTAAGTACGTTTGCCAATAACTGCCACTAATTATTATATAACATGTTATTTAATGGTAAATTAAAACTGTGTATTGATAAACATGAGATTTTACTGCAGTCAGAATATAAAATATATCATATATATATTGTTATTAAAATTTTGACGACACGTTTATAAACTTATAAACAATATTACTTTACAACATATTATTTATTAACTAAATTATAAATTATAACTGACGTATTATAAAATATCATTTAAATAATGATTTAATAATTTGAGAGAAAAAGAGAGATAGAAAGAAAGAAAGAGAGAGAAAGAGAAAAAAGACAATTGCAAATGTGAAAATTATGAAGCTCTCATTTTGTTACAAAATTTCCATTAGCAATAATTCGAATTATACTGGAAATAATCAAAACTATATTGTATTTCTCACACATGACGTCAAACATAAATAAATAACAAATTTGTACTTTAATTAATTTTAATTAAATATCAAT
The DNA here is from genome assembly GCA_014825685.1 of Pseudomyrmex cubaensis. Taxonomy (NCBI): domain Eukaryota; kingdom Metazoa; phylum Arthropoda; class Insecta; order Hymenoptera; family Formicidae; genus Pseudomyrmex; species Pseudomyrmex cubaensis. The sequence goes on along the minus strand of QVOA01004721.1, from coordinate 11,444 downwards.
AGAGAGTAAAAATATATTTTATTTTATGCACATGTGTGTATTACACATATATTTATTGTCATTTAGTTTACGTTAAATATTCAATTTAACGAAACTCGATAATTCAATAATTTCTTAATAATAAGAACATTCCTTAATAATAATAACAGATTCTAAGACTGATCAATCTTTCAGACAGTTCGGATTACAGGAACATTTAGTTAACAACAGTTTTTATTACTTCGAGATTTTCTAGAGCTAATCGATCTTAGGAAAGATATCGTGTACAGGAACGTAACTAATAAAACTCACGAATTGAGTTCGTGCGTTCTTCTTTCACGTCGTGTTCGCAGAAGTTCCAGGCTTTTTGACGACTGTTTGTAAGTGCAAAAGATCTGGTGTTTTGCACGTACGTCAAACTTAAGATCCACCATATGTTATCAAGTTGGAGATTAGTTTTAGGATAAGAAAGAATAACATATCTTTTCTCTGGGCGTTGTTTTAATTAACAACGTTACAAATTTTTAGATTCAATTGTTCAAGTTTTTTGACTATTATTGGCAATATTAACGAATGCATAAAACACGTGTTTCGACAAAATACAAATATCCGTACATATAGAATTGTTTCCATCAAAAACTAAAATAAGATCTGACGATGCGACTTATTAATTATGCAAAATCACAAGATATGTTTTCAAATTACTATCATATTTTTCTATAAAGTATGTACAAGATGTATACGTAAGAAGATACTTCCGGAGTACGGATATACCATATCCTGAGCTTATCTCTCTTTATTCCTTTTGCAGCTTTGACAAATGTTGCGTACTGTGAATTTTATTTATGTCGCAAGAAAATCTCGCAGTAAACGTACTCGCAACCGGAGATGAGCAATACGAAAAACAAACTCTTTCTATTTCTGTTTTCATCTAGTCGATTTAATTCTCAAACTTGCTGAAAAGCTTACTCTCGGGTCTATCGCCAAGATTGAAACGGCGAATGTGTATCGGGCATACACGTTGATGTAAAGAGATGCGGAAATAGATGGATGAAGCTAATTAGAGGAAGTTAATTAGAATGCTAATTAGATATTCGTCATTGTTTAATACTCGTCTCAAAGAACAGAAAGACGGAGCATTTAATAAGCTTGCAAAAGAGCCGTCGGTGCGTTCAAAGCAAACTAAAACGCATATCATTCCGTCAGGCAGGTATTATGTCTTGCGATGTGCAATGTGCAAACGCAATAGAAGATGTATTACAGTTCTAAAAAACACCTGACTGTTGAATTCCACGTAAATAACACCTTTTTATAAAATTACTGTTGTTTTACAAACACAAACACATATATAGAACATGCATATACACATATGTAGAACAGATGTAATATATAAAATTACATTACACATGTTTTATTGTAATTTGTATATGTATTAGATTTTTATGAGAGAAAGAGAGAGAGAGAGAGGGAGGGAGGGAGGGAGAGAACTTTTGCAAATTGCAAAAGCCATAGGAAACGTCTTGTTTATTCGGCAGAACTTTTGTTTTTTTTCGGGTAGACTCCTCTAATGACCTGTTTCAAACGTATTACGAAGATCATTCTCTTGAGTAACAATCAAAAGGTTTTAGCAGTCGCTCATTATTTATTAAAAACAAAGAAAAAGTAGTTTTCAAAAGAATTAAAATTCTGTGTGATATTCGGAAATTCATGTTGAAAGTTCAGAGAACCTTTTTCAGAATATTTACTGGTCTAACACAGAACTACATAACACCCGTTTGAGCGATAGCATATACGACCGAAGAAACCAAAACAGTAAGCTCTGTTGTATCCTGAATATTTGTGTATAACACGTCATATGTTATGTCTAAAATATACACGGTGTCGGCAAATGATGGTCTTTTTGTCAAACTTTTTTTGTTACTAACTTTTTAATAAACAATGAGCGACGGCTAAAACTTTTTAAAACGTATTCAGGAAGATGATGTTTATAATATATGTGAAGAACAAGGCCATTGGAAAAGCCCTTCCTAAGTGGGAATTTTATCGTTTATTTTTTTTTTCGAAGTTTGAGATTTATGGAAAATAAACATCTTGTAAAATAAATGCCTTGTGAAATATTTTCATAATTATTTATTCTACAAGAAAAGAATTTTACTTTATAGTTCTTGATTTACAATAAAACGGAAAATCACGGAACGTCCTGTATGCGGATAAATCCGCTCATATTTTCCTGTTTTCCCAGGAGATGTTTAGCAGTTGCCTTTATATTGCCCGCAAACAAGCTACATTTTTCAAAATGTTGGATGAGGTCCGCGATATTAAGCCCATTTTACATTCAAAATAACAAAGTGTACTACATGAAAAAAAAAAAAATTTGTTTGTTCTTTGTTATAAAACAAAAACAAAAATTTACGTAGCGTCGAATCTATAATTGGAAGCGCTATCTGTTCGATTCGCGTGACCGAATCTGGAAAGATTAACATTCTCAGTAAACCGCATAGTCTGACAAGTTCAGAACAAGGGATTCATTGTTAATTTGTCAAACTGAAACTCTTGCTCTAAGTTGCGCGCGACTGAAGTCAGACTAGATGAAGGAGCCACACAACTACCGTTGCTCGTCTTACGGAAACTTCACGAAGAGGTTTACGCGCAGTAACTAACGTTGTAGATGAAATGTGAGAATGCACTTATGTATTTCACTAGCGCTGCTCGAACGATTCTTGAAGCAATGTTGCACAGAATAAATTTTTTTTTTATACGATAGTTAAAGAAAACGACACACCTCGGCGATGATGTCTTCGTATCTGTGGTATCGAGTTGAAAATGAACTCGGGCAATAATACATCGCAGCAGTTATTTATTCAGAGATAATACTCCGGTGGCGCGGAAACGGTTCATTTCCATAGTGAATGTCACGAAGACCGAGAGAAACACTTCGACGGGAGAGCAGTTTCTGGCGCGGCAAAAAGTACCTATCAACTTCCGCGAGAAAGAATAAAGTGCCTATCCGGCACTCGGTTTCATTCGATACGATACTTTTCTTTATTCCCATGGAATCGACGGCGGCGTATTTGTGAAGATGCAAATTCGTGATTGCATCGCTTCGCGTTTGGAAAGGGGAAAGGGGAAAAGAAAAAGAGAAAAGTCAGGGCTCGAGAGATTGACTTTTTCTCGAGATTACGGTTGTGTGCAAGGCCGCGTTTATGTTTATGTTTTTACGTGAATCGTTACGTGAGACGTTACCCCGTTTACATCTCACGTGGATCGGTTATTCGTCAAGGATGACGCAAACTTTTCTCGCTTATGACTACGCTCGGAGCTTTGTCTACGTAACCTTACTTTAAAATACGACGTCTGAAAGCCGATACCGACCTTCTATCTTTATAAGCCAAAGATACGTCGACCTTAAAATAAGATCGTCGTAGCGTGAATATATTTGAATACTTGCGAGCACGGTATGGTCTAAAATTATGATGAAAAATCGTCTCTGTTCTGCTGAATATTGATTGCTGAATGTCGCATGACATAAATGTGCATGGCATTAAAGAATTTTTTGACATACGTTTGCGAGTTGAAGTAATTTTAGAAAAATTACTTCGGAAAAATTTCCGAGCTCTTTTCACAAATGTATTAATAAAAACTAAATAAACAAAATCGTGTGACTGCATTGTTTTATCGCATGTGCTCGTGAGAAAAGGTTTTATGTTGAAGTACTAAATTATCCTCTACCGTCGTAAAAAGCCGGAGAAACAATTTATTTCTCTTGATGTCAATTAACTCTATGTATGTTGCACTTCCTAATTACGGTCTCGAGAAACGTGTGCGAGGCAACTCTCACACACGTTGCCTCGCAGTCGCGCAAAGTGGGAAGGATGCGGCGTAATGAAGAGGCAAACGCTGATGTGCGCGTCGTAAGGCAGGAATCCATTCATATCGACGTCGCGCAGAGTCTAAGGTCTAAGGTAGTTTAGTACGTACTCGGATCTGACTGGTCGACTTTGATTACAGTCACATCTGCGAGTTATTGCACATCCGTCAGCGCGAGTTTGAGCGCCGCAAACAATAACGCTACAATTTTATGACAGTTAAAAATGAGTCTTATTTTTAATTTGGTTACTTTTCACACAGCTTTATTAATATTTTCGAATTCTATTTTGCATTTCTTAAGGCAATATCATAAGCAACCCTTCATAAGTTATGAGCATCTTGTACGTCTTTACGCGGACTAGAAAAGCCAAGAAGAGAAACACAGAAAGCGTGTTGAAAAAAAAATAAGCGCGTTTTCTAAGATGTGCAATCGCGAAAGAAACGAAAGAGAGAGAGAAAGAGCTGTGCGACCGCACACACATGACTATAAATTATATTTTCCGATATCAATTCCATAACGATACTTTGTGTACCGAATAAAGCTTATAACTCTTGCGGGTAGAATGCAGCTTCTTCTGATTTATGTCGCGTAAAGTGCGGGATTGAATTTCTACGTCTAATATAAATCAGTTTCAAAAAATGGGATTAGCCTGACAAACCAAGAGAGCTTTTCCATCAACGTCAGAGCGTATAAAGGGCTCGTTTCGCCGATACGTGTTAGACCGCCGTAGGAAACTGTCGGCAGTAAACCGTAGATTATCGCGGAAAAACTCGTGACTCTCACCTACAACCGAGTATAGGCGTATTCCGAGCGTTATTGCCAGCTGTATCATTTGGTTTAACGATTATGGTTATGCGATTACGTTTACACAATTGAACAGCGATGGGATCCCTCGTCAAATCCACGTTGAATACAATTGCGACGAGAAATAAACTGCGATCCAATTTTTTTTTCCTCACGCGCGTTTGAAGAAACTTAATGAGCTGATATCGATCGCCTTGTTATCAGAAACAAAATTGACCGAGAAGTGAACATAATATAAACGTCGATGTTTTAAACAATTTTAAGGATATTAAAAAATTTTCCCGCGATTAAGCTGTTTTCATTTTCTATGTATTTTTTTTTTAGTTTTTTTTTATTTCGTTCATTTTTCTTCCATTTCCTTCGCACAAAACCATGAATAAATATCACTTGCATCGAGCAAATTCATCAACCGTAACGCCTGAATGCGGTATTCATTGTGCGACGTGAATGCGGCTATTGAGAATTGTAGACTAAGAACTGAAAGCAATTTCCCTATCGCGAATATAACGAGGGAAGAGGGAGAGTATCAATGATATCGCTTACACCATATGAATCGAATCGGTTTTGTTGTCCGAGCGCCACGCCGGCTAATTCGAAATTATTGTACTTTCATATTTTCCCGTCTAAGCTCTCGTCATTTCGTGTACGTGGATGAAGCGTATTACAACCATTACAAGTTCTTCTCGACACTGTCTATAGACAGAAGACGACGCGATCGAAACAGCCACGTCGTTGGTTAAATTAAATTCGCGCGCGAACGCAAACACGTGATAACGTGAACGCGCTTAAAGGTAAACCCGACGAAGTTTCGTATTAGCATTAACAACGTCATTGCAGATTACAAGCTGCTGCTGCTTTTTCTCTTCCTCCCCTTTTTTTCTCATCTGTTCCGAGTAAGCAAAGTTCGAAGAGTTCCTTGTGCAACTTAATACTGTCTCGCCATTAAGCGCAAGCAACAACTGCGTTAGATCAAAAGGAGAGTTTCGCCGTTTTTAACGGCCGCCTTCGTAACTATGTAGTAACTATTCCACTAGCGTATTTATGAAACGTAATGAAATTGAAACTTTTATCACAAGAAACTTCTCCGCGTCTGACACGAAAAGAATCGAATTTTTTATTAAACTCACTTTCTACTCATTCCGGTTAGCTCTTCTCGACAAATAGAAAAAGATATTACTCTTCCGTGCTAATTAAAAAAGTCAATTTATGCCGACGTTAAAAATAGAATAATTGAAGTTATATAATGCTGAAACAACTCTTTAATTTGAATCAATTTTTGTATTAAAAAATCAAGCAAATTTATAATTTAGAAAATATTTATTCGGTAATATAAATATTGTATATAAAATATTGTAATATGTTTTAAATATTTATCCTCTAACTTTGTGTGAAATACAATCCGAATAAACTAAAAATAGTTAATATTTCTTAAGTTTAGCGTATTAATATTATTAATAAATATATGTCGCATTATATAATACTTCAAAAATGGCTTTGTATCTTTTAACGTACCGGAAGATTGCATATAATGTATTTGATTATATAATAATATGTAGTGTTGAATAACTTTGATCATCTAAGAAAAGTTTCTTGTTTTGAAATTGCAAAGAAAGAAAATCTACATCTCACAGAAAATGATCTCTCCTTACTATCTATCGTTAAAAATTGAGTAATTCTTATGATAGAAGCGAAGTTCAACCAGCATGAATAATAGAGTCGACCGTAATCTGAATAATGTACATTAAATCGGAAGTTCGTCGGAAGCACTTGATTCTAAATATGATGGACAAGTTTTGCGAGAAATTATAACTTTCTGCCTCTCGCGTTTCCCTTCACTTCAACTTTATCCAGAGAAGAAGCTTCATCAATGAAAAGAGAGATGATTGGCGCGGCGGTACTGACAAATGGTTGTGTCCATAATGTGGCGCAAAGAAAAATACTTCGGATGGGAAGAGTTCTCGTCGTGACCCACTTTTTCTTTCGCGCTTTTCTCGCTTTTCCTTCCCTCTCCTCTTCCGTACGTTCAGGTACGTTCGATTTGAATAAAACGCTTTAATTTTGCAAACCCGCGCGCTCTCTCTCTCTGCCGCGGAAACTTAACTGCCGTTGCAAACAACGCGCATTCAAATCCACGATGTGGCCCGACCCTTTTTTTTCGTAAAACCTACACATTGCCGTGTGTTGCAACTGTAAAAAAGCACGACAATGCGCTATTGCATCCTTAATTGTGCGATAACATGCATCATTGTGAATGCAAAATTGACGAATAATTTGTTTTGCAAACTCGCGAAAAACAATTTTGCGTGTGTTAACTGGTAATGAGATTTGACATCGCAAACAAACCTCTCGTAACTCGATATAATATGAGGAAAATTACACAATCTCGTTTATTAATAATAATTCACTGCACGATTACTGCAAATTAATAGTCTCTCTTACTCTCTCCTCTCTCTCTCTCTCTCTCTCCCTCTTTCTTTCATCTCAAAAAAGTTAAAATTAAAGATCTATCTACTAAATAAAGATCAATCAATCTATCCCTGTCGCTCTCTGTCGCTCCTTGTCTCTCCGTGTCTCTCCATGTCTCTCCCTGTCTCTCAATTAATCTCGGTTAATAATGTATAAATTCTTTGTATAATGTAAAATGAGCGTGAAATACACAAGATTGGAAACTGTTTTACAAGTTATTACATTAAACAAGCTTGTATAATTAAACACTATATTAATTAAGCACTTTGATATAGTAATTATGTTAATTAATATAAATTACAAATGTGAATTACAGAAGATGAGCAATAATATGTGATTACAAATAGTATGATTCCTTTTCATACAAGTAAAACAAAGTGCAAATGGAGTGAGTTTTTAGCACATTTCGATTTCCTTGTATTACGTGTTAAATGAAACGCTTACGTGTTAAATGAAACTTACAGCACTTTCTGTTCATGTAACAAGACTCTAAATAATCGCATTACAATTAAACGGTGATCGTGCAGCACGAAGTAGAAATAATGCTATGTTAGTTTAATCCCATAACCGCGAGAATTATGCCGCGGGCAGTTAGATATTTTGCCAACACTAATGACTAGGACAAAAAAAAAAAAGTAACCACGAAAAAAGGTCCTTTTACGCGCAGCCGGGAAAGTGCAGTGGTGGGCAGAAAAAAGCGCAATCTTCAAAAGCGTTAATCTCACTTCCGACAGTGGCATATTCTGACTGAAAAAAAAAAAAAAGGGAACAATAATAAACGTTCAACGCGGGCGAATTCTTTTTTAGGGTAAAAATAAGTGCGGGATAATTAACGTGAGTAGACACGAATCGCAAACACAAAGGACGAGCGTGAGAAAACGCGCGCAAGCTAAACGCAAAACGCTACGGATGTGAGTATATTGGCGATAAAATATTCCCACAGCATACGCGCGGACGTCATACGCGATAGAAATTACTGCAGCACTCCCGGCACTACCGGCGTTTCAACGAAACTATCGTAAATTTTGCATTGAACCAGAATGAGAGACGAAACAAGAAATGCGTCAGATATTTTCATGTATATCCATCTACCTAACAATTCGTAAATCTCGGAGGATTTGCGTAAGTGCTTTAGGGATTTTGTGCTGGCGATATTCTATTATGTAACAATAATTATGTAATCTCGTATATTTATTGAGAATATTTTTTTATTAGATGAAAATGTGGAGTTCGGTAAAAATAAAAATTGCACAAGAACTTTGTTACGGATATTTTATTCTCAAAAAGACAATCGAGCATTTTCTGTGCTCGCGCGAATCAAGAGAAACAATAAATAGATCTCTCGAAAACAATTGTAACACAGTTATGACTTTTGTTACGTCATAGAATGTTATTCGCAACACGTGCAATTAATTCAAAATACGCAGCGAGAGAAACCTCATTTTGAAATGCGAGACATACAGCCGTGAAGCTAAATAGCGTCAAAGAACTGCTAGTTACTATCACGTGCCTTAATTAATCCGAAAATCCACTCGACACTCTCGACACTCCACTTGATTTTACAGTACGACATCACGGAAACTTGATACGATGTGACGCGAGCCGGTTACAAATATGTCATTTAACCTCTAGCGCGAAGTTTCTCTCTCGGTGGCATTTCGGTCTAAAATTCTTATAATATGTATCAGGTATAATTGCACAAATATTTTGAGATAATTATCCGTGATAAAGTTTGCGAAAATTGTAATGATTAATGAGATATGATTTTATTTTATGATATTCAATGTGTTACGATAATTAAATTACTTTAAATTATTTTGTGCACGGACTGTCTGCATCGATACTTACGAAAATACGTGTCAGTGCTTAAGGATCAAGGGAATCGCTGTGGCTCGCTAATTAACGCTGCAGTGGTTGCCCGATTCATCACTTCCGTTACTTGTTCGCATGCGGAATTCACACTCTGAACTGTAATATATACTGCTCTGTGTAACGTTTGTAAATGCGCGAGTAATCTAATTGGATAATTTACCTGTCTATTGTTTTACTATGTTTAAAATTATTTATGTTATAACATCACGAGTTTGATAAATTTGTATCTTACGCGAAATAATTATTCGACACATAAATTATCTCTCGAATCTTACTTGCGATCACTCGAATAAAGTTGTTCTTAAAGTGTTCAACGAGTAGAAAGACAAAACTGAGAAATGGCAGTCTTTGAGAAAGTAGCACTCCAAGTCTAAGCAAGTATGTATAATGGCAGACAACTGCTCGCTCATCTCCGACGAAAGCATTCAACAAGTTTGAGTGAAGAGATACGCGTAAGTGTGGTGACGTACCTAGCATGTGACAAAATCCCTCACACATCGCATTTAAATTTTAATATTTTAATCTTTTACATACTGTTTTTTTTTTTTACTTAAATTAAAATTTCTTTAATTCTTCTTTTTTTAATAATTTCACAATTCTCAATCTTCGCAGTCGAATTGCGGTGTTTTCGTAAGATATAAGAAAGACACAGTTGAATATATATGCTAAAAAGAATGCAAACTTCTCTTTCAAATTTCACAATCCACAATACTCTGTTTATATAGATATGAGAACAAACAGAGGGCAATATGCAAGAGAGCGATAAAATAGAACAGAGTATAAATATAGAAACAGTTCTCAGAAAGAATAACTCATTGTCGGTATTTTATTTCACACGATATAGCGTTGCTTCATCACACATGAGAAAATTTCATAAAAATTAGAAATCGTAAAATCATATTTAATAAAATATGTTGTCGCAACAAAATCCCGATCACAAAGCCAAATTGTGCGAAATAAAAATAGTTGAAATATTTACTTTGTAGGAATCTGTAGCAAAATGTATCTCCTGAAATACATTTTGTATTTATTTGAGTATTTTGTTACAAAAGATTCATGTTGACAGAAACAACAGACATATATTTCTAAGACTGATTATTATTCATTGAACTGATATATTAACACACAGAGAGGTATAAAATTCAAGTTTTTCGCCGCATCATAAATCTCTGGATATATTGTTTGTGTGTGTTTTATACCACAATGTAATATCACTCATATATCTAATTTCTAACTTCGTTTCTTTTCCTATCAGTCTTCATTGATATATTTTGCTGCATTGCGCCACATTGCTATAAGTTTTATTTTCCGGGATGCATTTCATTCGGCTTCCTAAACTTGACTAATGTATACCTGTCTGCGCACTGCACTGCAGTAGTATATATTCGCGTCGTGGTCGTCTTTTTTTTTCCCGCACTCGATGCACCTATCAGATATCATTTGCAAATAATATCAATTTGTTAAAATATCGTTATTGAGTTCTTGAGAAAAGTTCACGCATACAGATACGTGAATAAATGAAACGCGCGTAAAGAAAATATTTCAATAGAAAAAAATTATTTATAAACATCTGAGAGACAAAGGTTTTTAGAAATTTATATTGTACAAAAGTGTGGCGATGAAACACCTATCTCTCTTGCTATCTAAGCATAAATGCGAAATATACGCTTGCATTCCAACCAACCGATGCGAGAGCTTTTAGTTTGCATGCTATAGAACGAGTCTTCGATGGCGCATCGAGCGGAAAGCAAGGAGGGTGAGTGCGCAGTATGCATTTTATAAGGATCGCAGAGGTGACATAAATAAAATAAGGGATCTAACCGCGTGACACTTAACCGTAGGCCAATCCTTCATCTAAAATGTCACTACATAACAACAAGTTTAATTACATATTATTTTCTGCTACGCGACTCATTTACTGACGTATGAAAATTAGATTTTTGACTTTGATACACATTAATCCCTACTAAATTGAAAACGGTTAGTCTATATATGTAAAACCTATTTTACAGAAATGTTATTTGATTAATTGCAGATGTTACATTGCAGAGAAAATGATAGGATTATAAAATAATAATAATAATAATACTATTACAAAATAATTTTTGTAGATTAATGTTATATTCGATGAGGCTGAAATTAATTAATATAAGCGATACAATGTGTCTAACAAATTAGGAGCAAAATGCGAGGCTTGAAAGATCGTTATTATCCCCTTCGTCAGTCTTCGCCCTAACGTAGCGACAGAACAATAAGGGTTGCAAGTTGGTCTAGACTAGGTGTCCTAACCGGATGAATACGCTCATTTGACTCACATCAAAATTACGCTTGTTATCACTAAGGACAATTACGCTCGTTGGCAGGAAATTGAGGGATCCATATGACGCGAGCTCTTAGTGTGCTTGAATAATTAATATCGTCCCATTACACGCAGCATAAAACAATAAACCGTCTA
>QVOA01004720.1:0-74489 GCA_014825685.1 Pseudomyrmex cubaensis | reverse complement strand
GTTTGTTCTTATTGTATCAATTCTAACGAAATTATAATAATTATATTAATCTAACACCCATCATTTGGCTCGTATATGACCTTATTTTACTTCTTATTGTTATTTATATTTATATCAGCGAGCGAGTATTTATTGTACTTTTTTATTTTATTTTTTTGTAAATATAGTAAGAAAATAATAATATATATATATATAATATAATATTTAATATATTATCATATACATATAATAATATTATTATAATAAATAATATATTATAATAATAATATAATATTATCCAATGTTTTAAAATATAATTTACTATTAAAATAGAAAAAAAAATATTAAATTATTATATAACAAAGAGATTTTCGGCGAATGTGTGTTGTGGATGTACGTACGCGAAATATATTTTTAAACGTATAAATTATTACGCATAATAATTCGAAACTGAATTCAATTCGAAAACTCATGTTGGATGTTTGTGTTACATCACATGTGTGAATTATCCAGTTTACTCTTCTATAAAATTTAAAAAAAACCATTGCAAAAAAAACATCTCAAATCCGCATTTCGTGTAGAAGAAGGTTCGGCTCATGGCCAAGGTGTCTTTGTCTTTTTTATTATGGAATTGTTCAAATATCATAAGAAAGTAAAAGTTATATATATATGCAATGCAAAACAAAACATCCAATGTGAATTTTCGAATTAAATTCAGCTCAAACTATTGTGTGTAATAATTTAAAAATATATTTCGCGTATATGTGCAGCACATGGCTCACATTAATCGAGAAACTTTTTGCTAGTTTGATACTATAGAAGCTTAAATTTGATTGTGTCTAAAAATATCGGCACAAATAATGAGAAAACTAACGAATATACATGTACAACGAATAAACGAAGCATTCAGGATCATTCTTATCCTTCAAGAGAAACGACAGATTAACCCGGTGTGTCCGATATTCCCACATGTATCAATGAATGACGCTTCGTGACCAGCCTGTCCCCCTTCTCGAGACACGAATCTTTGTCGCAGGGCCAAACACGAGAGGGACCGGCATCCTCTAGAGTCGAACAACAAAAGAGTCCTCGCCCTCTAAAAAGAGATTCGAGAGCTCGCAAGCGTTGCGTGTCACCGCGCGCGGCGACACCGCAAAGAAACCTCGCCTCTTTTTCACTCGAGAATCGCGTCGCGGAACGATCAAGAACGCGGCGAGAGAACTTGTCGCGATCGGACGACAAACAAATTCGGTAGTACCAGATGGCGGGCCCACGGATGCATCGCGTGCAATGTCGTCTCCAGCTGACGCTGATCGGAGGAAGGTCGCACCAAGGAAAAGCGGTTGCGGTCGTTCAAGTCTGGGAATCAATTCCATCGAGATTTGTTGAGCCACACGACCGCACCGGTTCCTCTCCTACGTGTCGCGTGTAATCGCGATCAAGATGTCCGGAGTCCGTACATTGTCTGCCCATTTTCCGAGAGAAACTTTTTCGGACTTAGAGTCTCGCTAAAAATAGCAGTCGAATTTCCGCTCGAGAAAAAAAAACGACGACTAGAACCGCAAATGTAATTTACTGCCTCAGTCACTCTCTTTATCCGATCGTATCGTCGAGACCCGGCATTTACAAAAGAATGTCGGCAATCTCGCAACAATCACATTTACATATTGGTCCATATTACCTTATCTAGATATTCCGGAGTATCCGCGATAGTTATCTCACTCACGAAGGTGCGATCGTGCTCGCATGCGCGTTATCGCGATGAGATCGCGCTTGCAGCGTGATCGGCTATTAAGATCGGCGACAAACGATCTCGGTATCGTCACTTCGGTCGCGCGGCGAAGGTGCGAACATGTGATCGTCCCGATTTCCGATAATATGCGATAAAGAAAACCGACAACTCTTCTGATTTTCACGACGTTATTTTCTTTATTTTGTGACTGTTTAGTTAATCTTCCTTCCTCTCTCTTTAAAGTCTCACAAAAAAAAACATTGAATGACAACAATGATAATATATAAGAGATAGAGTCGTTATTTCTACGAGATTTAGTATTTCCAGTATTTACTTCTATATTGCTTTTGTAACACGGACACGCACAACGAGTGTATCCACTTGATTCTCGGTTGCATGACTCATTGTCTGCGCGATTAGGCCAATAAGGTATAACACCTTACGATCGATCGCGGCGATAAGGAATTTCTCCTGGATTTTCCCTCCCTTCGTTCCGGTCTCGACTACGTTCGTAGATTCCGCTTGTTTAGGCATCGGTAATTCCGCCGCGTGTAGTCGGGCACGACATGTGCGGGACGCCAAAATTGCCGTGGCGCGATCTTTATCGGCCGTCCGGCCCGGAGAGATACGAGACGACCGATATTCACGGTTCGGCATGGAAGCTCGCCCATGGCGTCTGATTAAACGGCCGAGTGGCCACGCTCTAACGTATGTTTAGAGCTGCGCCGCCTCGTATGTATGCGGCCATTCGGAGTTGCGGTACCTGTTCGTACCACGGCGATTAGTTCGTATCGCTCTTCGATTAGGGAATGGAGCCGGGCACCCGATATATACCCCTATGCGCCGCCCGATCGAACTTCGATGCGCCTTCGTGCACGCGTGCCCCGATGTTCGAGCGAGCGATTGCTCGGGATGTGTGCCGTCTATAGACGATCGAGATTTGCGATTCCCGCGCGCGCAGGTGTCTAGGAGAACGAATTTGGCGAAAAAAAGCAGCTCCCGAAAGTAGCCCTTGTATCAGAAAAATCGCATATCGTTACACGGTCGTTGTGTATCGCACGATCGTGCGCGAGTCGTGCTGATGATACACGTCAGACGTCTAAAGAGACTAATTTCGCGTCGATAGTTGGGTGTGCTCCCGATGATTACAGAGACAATATTGGCGTGACAATAATTGAGAGGTGCAGAAGCCGAGCATCTGTATTATACATCAGGCACGTTTCGGAGAATCGTTGGGGAGGGGGAAAGAGGAAAGAAACAATTAAATTTACAAATCTGTTCCCCTCCGTTTCTCTTCGTGAAGAGAGATTTTATTCATTTTTTTTTTATTCACGATGAAAGGTAACTTTGTTAAATCGTCACTCAGGTCTTTCAATTCGATAAATTTGCGCACTTCGAAATACTACACTGAATCTCTTACAGACTTGCGGCAAGATCCGCAGATTTTCGCTGTCGGACCGAAATGACCACGCGTGAGCAACGATGAGGTCCCGCGGTATGGACCGAGGGGGTACACAGGGATATGTGAGGGAATCGATGGGCGAGTCGACGTTAACCGAGAAGACCGCCTTCTCTCTCTCTGCCGTTTCTTTTTGCCTTCCTTCTCCCTGTCTCCTCTGGCCTCCTTTTCCCTCCGCGCGCGGCGGCCACTCTACGAGAAACCTGCATCTACCTCTCCACCTTCCCACCCTCGTTCTCCCACGCTGCACCTGTCGTGCGCACGAGAACGTCGAAGGTGGTGGTGGTGGTGGTGGTGGAATAAAACTCTAGCCCGAGCGAGCGCATGTACTCGGTAAGGTCGAAGCCACGCTAAATCCATTTATCTCGCGTACGTCGGTGCTACGTACACGTGTGCGAATAGGAAAAAGAAAAGAGAGAAAGAGAGAGAGAGAGAAATGATGTCTGGATTTTGCAAAGACAACCAAGAAGTTTCACTTGAAGCTCCGGATGGAGGAGACGGAAAGCTTTTTCCGAAGGATTAATTTTTCATACGACTCTCGACAATGTTAAAGACAAACGTTAAAATTTACTGCGTTAATTGACACAATTTTAATTTAAGAAATATATAAAAAACATCTGATCTGTTGTTTTTGAATGATCGCTCTTCGATAGATTATCCGCAATTTTTAGAAATGGAATTATATTCTCTTTCTCTCTCTCTGTGCGCAGATGAATGGAATTCAAATTCCGCCACTGCGTCTCGAATGCGATTTTTCAGAGTCTAGGCGGGGAACAACCCTTCTCTGTCGGGATTTTCTTTCTTCGTGAGACCTGCGGATTAGTAGGCGTGCTCGTGCACGCCCGCGAGATCTTCTGATAAACGATCGGGCGTCGCTGGCAAAGGAAAGATCTTCTTTCCGCGAAAATAAGGTCGACCTGCGTTAGAGTGTGGGCGTGGTGAAGATGTTTTTTTTTTTTCTTTCATTTTTGCATGCGCGGACATATCAGTTCGCGTCGACGTATGTTCGAAACACTCGACAAAGTTGCCAGCCTCCTGATCTCTCGTCACGAGAAAGAAAGAAATACGAAATCTCGCTTGTTCGCTCGAGACTTTGCGATCCAAACAAAAAAATATGTAATTATATGTAAATTATATACTTTGTTATACATAATTAACGATAAAAATAATTTTATATATCTAATAACGTTGTTGTCTGTAATATCGAAGCAGGGGAGGGCGGAAAAACGTACTCAGAGAAAATGGGCTAGTTTTGATAAGTATTTTATTTTTATAATGATGAGTGTGTGTGTTTTTTTTATAATCGATCTATAATATACATCGTAGCATTCGGTTTATACATAATTACAATTGTAAATATCTCGTTCTCGCTCTTAACGCTTTTAATGCGTAGTAGTAGTAGTGAGTTGTCGTGTGTGTCGCGGAAAGGGAAACTTCGCTCGCTCTCCTCTCGAGGGCGAGAGAGGGGGAAAGGGGAAGCGAAAATGCAAAACGTAGAATCGAAGGCTTATATAAAAAAAACGCGTTTCACGTTTTAAAAATTGTTTCGCATTACACGTCCCAGAAGAATATCTCGCGCGCGCCAAAAAAATTGTCACACACGGCGCGCGCGCAAGTAAAAGTTCAATACATTAAATACGAAAATAAAGTATCTGTACAACGAAATTCAAGAGAAGAGCTTCCGCGCAATCCCTGATCAGACAATTCCGAACGTTTGGTTTTATTTTTGTTTTTTTTTTTTTTTTTGTTTCCTCGAACGCGGGAAGATTATCGCGGACAACGGAAACGATCCTCCGACACCAATTAGTTTACCACGCGAAAACGACAACGTGATTTTACGATAAAGATCTAAAAGAGGAAGTTACAGCGGCGGCAGTGTCCGCTACTGGCCGCTCTGGTACGACGTGTGTGTGTGTGTGTGTGTTTTTGTATACATACGTGTAAGAGGTTCCTAGGAAACAATAAATAAAATCTATCTATTCTCATTTATCTAGCGCGAGACACCGTCGCTTTGATTTGCTGGTCGATCCACTGTTTTTGTTTATGTATATCAATCACCCGACCGTTTTTTCTGCCTTTCAGCCTTCGAGCTCTCGAGGGTTGATTCCCTCTCTTTAAACTAAGATTGCATTTCTTTTCTAGCTGCCGTCACGACGTGTAATGATGTTACACATCGCTCGTCGTCTCTCCTTCCCCGTCGGTACGTTTAAAGACCGACAACTTTCTTCTCTTT
The DNA here is from genome assembly GCA_014825685.1 of Pseudomyrmex cubaensis. Lineage (NCBI taxonomy): Eukaryota > Metazoa > Arthropoda > Insecta > Hymenoptera > Formicidae > Pseudomyrmex > Pseudomyrmex cubaensis. Next base: position 69,086 of record QVOA01004720.1, on the reverse strand, counting down.
TTCTTCACATTTACAAAACTAACTCGCCGTTAAACCTCATCACGCATCGGGGGCGCGCGTTGGTTACAACTTATAGCCACTTGTAATAATTACGCGTTTACATCGAAAGGTACTATTTCTGTTTATTATATACAGGCGGTAAATTGATTACTGATTAAATAGTGGCGTTATTCGCTAGCGTACGTTTTTTTTTTTTATCACAACGATGATAAAATTAGTCCTTTGGGACCAAGACACCGCCTCAGTCCGTCTCTTCCCAGCACTCGTTCTTTATCTTTCTCCATCGATTCTCTCGTCTACTCCTGATTATGTCAAATTATCTCGATCGATGGAACAAATACGAAACGCGGCAAGTACACGAAAATTAATACAGTTGAGATAAAATACACCTTGTCTATGCTCGATCATCGGGAAAAAAAGAAATCGCAAGCCACGTGAACGTGGAAATTTACGCGGAAGTCAAGCAGCGTTTAATCGACCGATCATATATTCTAATCTTATACATATCAGCCAGTGTCACAATGCGATTTTTCATTCGAATAATTACAGAACCGAATATTTGGAATCAGCGTACGATTTCTAATTTCGCTTCTGATAACGCGCGCGAAATAAAATTTCTCAAAATTGACTAGATTAGTCCGACAAATCGTGTGTTGCGATGTTCTGACGAATAAATCGGAAAAAAAAATGGAAAGAACAGAAAGAGATGTATTACCGCATTGGAACTGGCTCGTTACTCTCCACGTAATAGACACATTCGACAACCTGGGCAACAAAAACATCTCGTGTACAAAATCGACCATGTAATGGTCGATTTTTTTTTTTTTTTTTTTTTTTTTATGCACGTCCGTTGAACGTACAAATAGGACAAGCGAACGAGCACCGTTCGTAAGTACTGCACTATCTGCCGATCATAGGTAAAAGCGAGATCATCATGGGCGATCGATCTTTCGGATCGAGTTGCCTTTAGGATTTTGGCATCACAGTAAGGAATAATAATTATGTCCGCGGCCACCAAACGGGATTGGTCACGAGCCGCTGCTGGTGGACAGGATCGGCAGGTCACGGTGAGCTTGAGGGTCCCTGGAGTGCGCGTCACGTACAGCCCTGGAACCGAAGATGCGCTCGCAACCGGGTATCGTGCATCTAGCCTCCTCCTTACGGTCGTCCGAGCCTGGCGATGACATGGGCGAACCCAAGGAAGACGCATGTCTGTTGCCCTGTTCCTGGGTCAGTCTCGTCAAGTGATTGAGATGCTGATGAGTGAAACCGTTCAGGCCGGCCAGATGAGATGCGAACGAGGTAAGACCCGGGAAGGTGGCACCGAGATGCGGCGGCAACAGCAACGGATGCGGTGGTGGTATCCTGGCCGCCAGATCGGCCGCAGACGGCAGACCTGATGCCAAGGGGTAAGCACCCAGCGCTCCTATGCCAGCGTCTGCGTAGAGTCTCGCTAGAAACTCGTTGTGCAACAGAGGATTGATCTGCGGATCGTCGACACGCGGCGACAGGCTCGGCGGCAAGCTGGATGAGAGCGGAGGGCTTGACGATGTTGATAACAGCTTTCGGTGCAGATTGAGATTCGCCGAGTGGCGATCGCGAGACCGTTTCGATGGAAAGGCCGCATTACAGCCGTCCACGCTGCAGCGGTGCATCAATTTGAGATGTACGTTCTGGTAGTGGGTCTTGACGCCGAAATGATTCTGAAAGACCTTGCCACAGGCGGTGCAACGACGAGGGTTCTCACGATCGAGCGGCACCTCCTGGGTGCTGACGAAGCCGCCGTTCTCGTAGCGCGCGTACGTGATCAGGCTATTGTCCATATCCATGGCCGCTGTGGAGGGTGAGGCGCTGGATGAACGAGAGCCATGTGAGGAGTTGTCCATGGTGGTCTCCTGGTGAGTCGTGAGGCTGATAGGGCTGGTAGAGCCGCGGCCAGACCTCGAAGCCACCCGCTGCGTCTCGGCGTACGGCATCGCGCATCGACCCTGCGACAAGGACTCGAGTTGACGCAAAGTGTTGGTCGAGGAGTCGTGGGAGAGGTCGTCGGCTGTCGTCGGACGGCTGTCGACCGAGCTCGGGGCACGGGGGGGATCATCGGGACGCTCACCTTCTTGATTGCGCAGCGCGTCGTCCACTTCCTCCTCCTCCTCATCATCCTCCTCGACCTCCTCCATGGGCTCATCGTCATCGTCTTCTTCGTCCTCCTGGTTCTCTTCTGCGTCGTTCGCCGCCTTACCCTCCTCCTGCGTCGTTTCAACGGATTCTTTCTTCACGGTCTCCTCTTTCGCCCTCGTCGTTTCGTCACTCTCCGCGCTCTGTCGTCGAGTTTTCTGCTCCGACGACATTGTCGTGTCGGTGTCCTTCGCCGTTGTCGTCGTCGCCGTCGCCGTCGTCGTTCCGCTCAGTGTCGTGCTCGACGACGACGCGTTGTCGATCTTTGGTTCTGGGGTGATCTGTCGTTTTGGTGACTTGACGCTGCTCGCCCTCGAGCTCAAATCTCGCGGCTCGTCCTGGGGCAGATCGTCCGCGTGGTCTTGAGTATCGCGTCGATTGTTGAGGACCGTTGTCGCTTCGCGCTCTCTGTCGGGAGAACGCGAGTCCGACTCGCGATCGTGAAAACTATTTTTGAGATTTCGCGGCGAGCTCGGAAGCATCTTTCGTTCTTCCGCTTCAAGTCTGGACATCGACATGTCCTCCGGCTGGTTTTGGAACTCTGTCATCGGTGTTGACGCAACGATGTTGTCTGATAAACATCGCCGTTGAACCCGCTGCTCTTCGTCGTTGGAAGAATCGCCATCAGTGGATGACGAATGTATTTCCGCCGGTACGGCGCATCTCGTGGGATGCTGAGACTTTCTCTTGCGCACGCCCCGGTTGTGGAAGGAACTCGAATTGAGCGAGTGCTGGCTGACGGAAAAGGTTTGCTGATCGACCGTGCCCATCGAGTCGTTGTCTTCGTTGCTGTCGGGATTGCTAGCGAGGTCCTCATCGACGGTGTCGCCGAAGTAGAGCTTCGGCCGCTTCGCCAGACTGAAGTCGGTCGGCTGCTCGTCGTCGTCGCGCAGCGGCTGCAGTCTGGACGGCAGATTACTGGTCTCGTCTTCCGCCACCACGACGATACCGCCGTCGTCGTCGTCATCGTCTTCCTCGTTCTCTGGTATCACGGATGACGCCTGAGTGGACGGTGAAACCGCGCTGTTGGGTGCGTTGCCACCAGAAAACGAACCTCGCGCGGTCGTCGTGGTCGTCGGGGCGGCCGCGGTCGACATCGCGATCGGCATCGTCGTCGAGGCTGTGGAAGTCGAGAGACTCACGTTCGCCGAAATTCTTTGCTGCAGCGCTTCGTCATACGGCCTGACCTGATTCGCCTGCGTCGATGATAGATCGAGATGCTTGAAGTCCAACGCGCACAGAGAGGCTGGCGAACGAAGATCTGGCGGCGGCGTCAGCAACGGAAACGAGCCGAAGGGCAGATGATTCAGTCCGGTGGCCGGTACCGGGAGTCCGACCTGCGGAGGCAGCACAAGAGCATGCGCCATGGACGAACGACCGTCGTGCGGCGAGATCTTGCGGCGCAAGTGAGGCGAGTGCAGCTTTGGATTCGGATTGGCGCTGTGCCGATTACGCGACCTGCGCGAGCTGAACATCATACTACAGCCTTTGACAGTGCACTGATGCATTTCACGTAAGTGCACTGCGCTGAAGTGGATCTTTAACGCGCCCTTGTCACAGAAGGTTTTCAGACATACGTTGCACTGCACGCGCTTCTTGCCGGTGGTGGGGTTGATGAAAGGCGTGCCGAGGTTCGGTGGCATGTTCGCGGCCGCGCCCCACTGGCTGCCGGGTCGCTTGCCCGGCGAGTGCGGTTTCCTGCCAGGTATTCCAGGTGGTCTGCCAAGCGGCGCGGCCTGGAGCGATAACGGGGGCGGATGACGTTGATCAGACGAGATTGAGTGCTTTGACATAACAGTGTCTCGTCTGCTAAGATTCAACGCGCTGTCGGAGTTCTCCTCGTCCTCTTCGTCTTCTTCCGAACCGAACTCGCTGCTCTTCTCGCCGCCGCTGTGCACGTCCACGGGTATCGTTAATCCGCCCCCGATGCCGCCGCTGCCAGGTGTTTTGCCCATTGGCGGTGGTGGGAAGTGCGTCGGGAAGCTCGGCGGTAACGCCCCCGAGGAAACCGCGACCGAGAGCGGATGGCCGAAGGCCGTAAGCGCCGACGAGGAAACGGGGGCGACCGGCACGTGCGGCCTTTGCAACTGCGACGCCGCGGGTGAATGATGGGGCGGACTGTGGGGACTCTGTGGATTTCTCATGGACTTGCGGTTCTGCAGAAGTTGCTCAGCTGATGGCGGCGGCGGCGGTATCGGCGGGAACGCCGGCAGTCCGAGGGTGCTCAACTTTCGAAAATCGAACGGCTGCATGCTCTGCAGTCTGTTCAACGGAGATACCGTTAAATGCGAATCTAACGAACGCGGCGGCGAATTCGATCTGCTCGTAACGACCGCGTTGCCGGCCGTCGAGGAATAATGTTTCTGCGCTGTCGGCGACATCGACGGATGCGAGACCGACGGCGGAGGCGGCGGAGGTGGAGGCGGCAGCGGAGGTGGTAACCGAGAACCCGGCGGCGGTAGGCCGCAGTGGAGCATATGCAACGGGGGTGGCAAGTGTGCTAGTGGCATCGTCGGTGGCGAAGGTCGTCTGCTCGGTGACATAGCATCCGTACCCGGCGTTCCGGCGGCCAGCAGCAGTTGCTGCACAAACGGACGCGTCTCGGCGAATCTGAGGAACTGCTGTAAAACCAGCGGCTCCTCCTCAGCCGAGCAGATACTCCATCGGTCCAGCACCGGGCCGTTCTGCGAGTCCTGCGAACAGATAAGACAGAGGGGATTGCTTCTTAGAACTTCGAGAAATCTAATCAACAAATTAATTATAAATCTCTCAAGAAGATAAATCTGTCGTTTTGTTTTTTGCGGAGGCACTTGTCTACGACGTTCGCGTTTATTACGTTCGCGATTATACGCCGTTTTAGCGTGTGCGGTGGAAATTGCGTAAACGCGCGAATCACGCGATAAAGAACACGCGATATCATCGATCGATTCGCGCATAATCGCCGCGCGCACAGGGATGGAACGAGGGACTATCGTTTATTTTTATTTGACCGTATAATTATACGGTCGCGATAGAAAGAAAAAAAAAGTGCTTCCTACATTGTCAACCGCAGAAGGTCGAGCGTCCGTATTCGCGTTCCGTTACTTTTGTGAAATGGAATGCGCAAAAAAGCTGGCTGATAAATAAAAAGGATTGATTGATGACGCTTAATGTAGCGGGTAATTAGTTCTGCCTCGCCTGTTAGCGGTGAGATTGCAGTTAAACGCGTTAAGGATTTGACCTTGCATCTCTCTCGCCAGATACACACACTCGATCTGTCTTTTTCTATGTGTATATGTGCCTGCTATTATCCGATCCATTTTTTGCGATCGAGTTTTAGCGATTTGTCATCGCACGAGCTCCGTGTGTGCGTAAAATACGACGTGAAATAATTTGAATCCGCGGAAAATTTATGAAGTCTCTCGCAGTTAATTTCTATTCTCGCTCTCGGAAATCAACTAAAAATATAATCGCCAAACGGAATGCGAGACAATTAGTTATTTTTGAAATATATAATTTTTTAGTATAATATTTTCATCTAAAAATGTTGTACATTGTGTTACAAGATTTTTCCGTTCGGCCGATGTTAAATTTATTTGTTTCCTTCACGGAAAGTAAGTTTCATCATTATATGGTTAGCGAGAAAAATTCGCCGAGTCTACTGAATTGTTTGTTTCATCAACAAAACGTTTTGCTGGCAAAACAAAAAATTCAATAGGTTTAGCAAATTTTTTCTCGCCGGCTATGTAATACCTAATCTTCTTGCTATTCTAGCAAACCTTTTTTTTCCGCAATACACGTGATGAGGAGCGCCAAGTGTTCCTTGTTTCTTTGTCGCGATCATTTCGCCTCGGCGAGATCATGTTATACTTGACAAAAGTCAAACTTCTCCCAGCCTCTCTTCCGAGATACGGAAAGAAACGTAAATCTCTCTCTCTGGCGATACGTTCTCGACATATCACACGAACGTCACGTATCGCGCTCGTGTAGAGTCATGGCTTCTTATAAATTTCAGCGTAAGCCGCTTATATAGAGCGCGAGTTCGCCTCCCTTCCCTCCCTCTCTCTTTCTCTCTCTCTTCGCGGTTTGTATATTTATGCATACCGACGGACTTTGGACGTAACGCAGGACGCCCAGCGCCGCGACGCTTTTCGCGTCCCGTGTATATTTCTTTAAGCACGCGCACGCGTCACCGTATATCGCACATACACGCGCACGGAATGAGACACACTCGGCAGACACACTCGTGACCGCCGCCACTCCGGATTCGATCTCGCGGGAACGACGTCGTTATTTTTCGCCCCCGGGCTAAACCGCAAAAATAAAGAATGTCAGAGAATCTGCCAGCGATCGCGCCGCCAGATATATAATAGGCGCTGCCACGAAGTTTTTGTTCTCTCTGATAGAATCGATTCGGCGTCGTCATGGTGTATGTACATCCGACAGTGTACTTCGATCCTCGCAGATCTATTCGTAAAGCGCTCTTCTCTCTCTCTTTTTTTTTAACAGAGTAAACAATGTCTTGTTTGAGAATAGCGCGTTTTGTGCACAGACCGTTTTAAAATTCAAATCCATAAGAAAATCGAGAAGAAGATGCCTGACGATCCCGAGTTTACTCCAAGCTCCGGAAGTTGAAGCGGAGTACAGTATGAGAATATGAGAGAGAAAAAGAGACACAATAATTTATTCTTAAATCTCGGAAATATTTTTATACACAAAAAATTATTCTACTATCTATACATGTGCAGACGAATTTTAGGACGCGTTTGCGCGCGTATTATTGTTCGGAAAAAAATTCGGGTTGAACAAAAAAAAAAAAAAAAATCACATTGTAAAACTGTTTGTGCGTGAAATATGTTCGAAAGTAACCAAACATCCTGAGGATATAATCAAAACCATATGGGCAGAAAGACAATGAATAACGCTCGATCGTACCGCGTACGCAAAGTGTAATTTTCCGATTTTTATTCACGTCGCGTACGGTAATCAAATCTCACGCGGTATATAACGACAGCTGTCGCATATTATTTCTCTTGTAGATCGCATAGATTATCGTTTGACGAGGCGCGAGTAATGTCATATCGTTTCTCATCGCGCGTCCACGTTCGTCAGCTCGGCGACGTTTTCCTCGGTTGCGCTTTCCGCGATAATGTGCGCGCGGAGGACGCGCCATTGACTATACGCAATTTCAGAATGTTTTCTTTTTACGCGCATTGTAATATCTGCAAATAGATTTGTCATGTTAGTTTTCGCGCGTATATTCATCTCTTCTCGATTACCGAGCAATCTGCGCACAAAACAAAATCGTAATGGTGTTAGTGTTTCACTGAAAGTTTGTGTGAAAAATGCTCTTGAACAGTTGCGTTTCCTGATGTAGATTAATTTCGTTATTATTCGATTTTTGGTTATTTATTAAAACTTTGATGTTTATATAATTTTACTTTTACATGTAGCTGTCGGTTCCGTCCTTTTTTCTATATTTTAATTTTTTGTATCTAAAAAAAAAAAAATATACTCCTCTGTCAGGAAGATCCTCTGTCGTTTAAAATTATCGAAGCTGCACCGCAGGCAGGTTTGACTCCAACTTTATCGTGTTTTTACGCGACCTTTGAAAATAGATAATTTGAAAAAGAAGCAGAAGAAAAAAAAATAAAAGCACACGCCATTTCGCGTTGCGAGATGTCTACCGCTTCTGGTAAGCTGTCGATCCTTGAAAGAGCAATCTGAAGGCCGTGGATGCTTTTCCCATAGGTTCCTCTCTCTTCTCCCGCTATTTCACGAAGGATTCGACAGTGTGCGCGTCATCGTTTACCCCCGGCCGTACTATACACGCGTGCGTGACGTTCGAGGGGGAGGGGGACAAAAAAAAAAAGGGTTCCGCGAAGCGCCTTAATCGCGCCTCTCTCGTCCTTACGTGAAAGGACCCAAACGGTCGTGTCTGAGAACGCAAGACTACCGTGTACCGTGAGACTCGAATTTTAATCCCGCACGCGAATGAGGCCCGTTCCGACAACGTTCCGATCTCTCTCTCACTCTTTCTCCTCCTCCTCCTCCTTCTCCATCACTAAATTCCGCAGCGTGGAATTTTGCTGTTCCGTGTGCTCCTCTGTATTCAACGGGACGCGAAATATGAATGTGAGACGTGCGGGCGAGGTCGGTGGATCATGACGAAAAGACATAATGAAGAAATAGCAAAGGCACTTTTATTATGAATCTCTCGTACTGTTATTTGTACTTAAGTTAGATACACACACACACATACACACTTAAAAAAATACATATGGATAATTTGTTGTGAAATTTTTATTACATTACATACACGAAAAAGAAGTTTTGCTATTATATGACCAACAAAGAAATTTGTTGTTCATTGAAGGTTTTGTTTCATTAACAAAACGTTTTGCTGACAAAACAAAAAAAATTCAATAGGTTGTAGCAAATCTTTTTTTTTCGTGTATAATAATTATTACATATGTGTAAAATATATGATCAATGTCAAAATCTCGTCATGAAAAACTTTTTCAAATTTCTGTATCAAAAAATATATATACACACGCGTATGTATTCAAAGCAATACTCGCTTTATTGTACGGAGGAAATTCTGGCGTGCCTTTAATTAAATTCGAATGGACGTAGTTAATTTAAATAACAGCGTGCGTCTGAATGTGTTTCGCGCACACGTATATGTACGAAACGCGACGCAGGATCCTGGGAACTTCGGTAGTTGGGTACTCGGGAATAAAAGAGGCGTTAGGAACGAGACGCGAACCATTACCGCGTTATTGCATAATGGATAATTACATGGAGTCGCAGAAGTAAGATAAAGCTCGTTTTACTCGCTCGCTCATTACGTTTCCCTCAATCCTCGTGTCCCGCGTATGATTCACATAATTCTTGCTCCACTCACGCGATTTCCTCTATATGCGTCGTTTACTTTGTATTATTATTTGATGATAATGAGACTATTATTCTTTAGCCGTTAATAAACATTGGAAAATAACAACAAAATCGTTTTTGACGATAAAACACAGTTGAAATCATATCACGCATCTCGTTTTCTTTTCTGACAGAGCAACACAAAAGCTAAATAAACGTTGAAGTTAAAATCAGATATTTATTTAGATTAAAAAAAAAAAACGTAGTTTAACGTCTATAAAAAAATTATCAATTTTATAATTAAATCAAATTATCGAACTTAACGATGCCGATCGCGTACAAAGGCAGTGGAAAACGCGCGTTAGCTGGATCTCGGGAATCGTTCCAGTCTGTGGTGCCATCTGACGACGCAATTGTCGACGCAAAGCGTACGACGCAGTTCGGTTTTCACCGCGAAAGAAGCGGCGGCAATCAACGCGCCGAGATGGAGGAGGCAGCCGGCAGTGGCGGTGGCAATGGCATCCGTGACTGGACACTGCATATGATTTCACGCTAAGTGGGCCCTGTCTTATTCGTGGGTAGAAATCGTAAAGATCTCGCGTGGATATCCGCCGCTAAATTGGATTGCAGCTACCTGCGTCTGTCCTCCGTCCTCTCTTTCTCCTTCGCTCTCGTTTTACTTCCCTCCCACTCTATCTGTTTCTCTTTTTTTCTTTTACATTCTTCTCTTCGACCGATGGCTCTGACTATTTGTCGCAACCGCCGCGCAGTTTTATTTCGCTTTGCGCGCTCTCGTTTCGAGCGATGCGACGATCAAGGAGAAACTGTCGGAACGAAGTCGCGAAGAAGCTCCACTCGTCAGCACGTCGTAAAATGCAACTCGACGCAACACCGCGGAGTTTCACCGAGACGACACAAAAAAAAAAAACACTCTGGGAAAACAACGTACTTCGCGATTTAGAGGATTTTCCTCTTTTGGGGAATTTCTTTCTACTCGAAGAAAGAATAAACATAGAAAATTCTAGTATTTTTATTAAAATCGCGAATATTCATTGCGTCATCTAAATTTAGGATCTCGAGATTCAAATTGCGCCGGTTTCTATTTTTCATCAACATTATTTCCGTTCCGTATACCTCCCGTATACATCGGCAAGGAATATATCGACATACGTGACACCTCTGTTAAACAACCACGGCAAATAATTTCACAAAATAAATGATCTCGTATCATATATTGACAAAACTCCGGAACCGGTCGCATAATTTCGGTCGTTAGACGTGCGTGACAAAAGCGAGGAAAAGAGACACGCGGAGAAAGCTTCGTGTTATTAAGTTTATTCCAGCCACGGGCGAGATGGCCGGTTTGTCATCGAACGATCCGATGAACAATGTGAGTCCGATCGCTCGATTTTGCGCGTTTAACGCTGACATCGGATAATTCGTCCAAGAAGAAGTTCGCCTCGAGCGCCGAAGCTTCGAAATGCATTCCATGTGTGTATGTGTGCGTGTAAGTCGCACCATGTGCCATGTGGAACGATTTACATTCAAAACACGTCTCCCGTCATCGTCGTCGTCGTCCGCGAGAGGATATTATACGTCCTCGTCAGATTGAAGACATCGCGGCCAATCGTTGCCGATTACCCGTGTCGCCGCGATCGCGAGGGAAAGTAACAGTGTGTTCACCGTTAATAGAAATAAACACCGATACATGTGTAACGCGCGGTTATTTGACGTGACCGGAATTCGAAATACGAACACACACGCGCGCGTTCGTTAACGTTCAAGTTGTTTCAAGATCCGACGTGCACAAGCGAAAAAGACACGAGAGCTGTTTAGAGAATTTGCTTTGCAATGCGGGGGAGCCTCGTCGGCGCCCGCGCGGACCAATATAAAACGTGAAAAAATAATTGAGATCCCATAAAGTCCGGGAATATTTGCGATGAAACATGTGTGTATCTATAAATTTTATACGTACACACCCCACACGGAGACCCGCATCATCATCCAGACGTTCGCGCGCAAGGTACGCACTCTCATAATCGTACCCGATCGACATTCTCGATCTGTGCGTTCTCCGATTACGTTCGGAGTGCTTCTTCGTCGTCGAATTTTACTCTTTGCCAGTAATCAGCTACAAGCGATCTCGCACTCCGTAATTTTTCTCGTATCGGCTTTGATTTCGCGTCCTGTCTTTCTTTTTTTTTTTTTTTCTCGTCGGGATCTTCCTGTTTATCTTCTCCGGGTCCTTACGTATTTCGTCTTTGTCGTTCATTTTGGCTCCCGTCGTTTCTCCAATAGCTGCGTAAAATGCCATGTCCAAGTTTCGATTCGCCGTTTTATTGCGCACGCCAGATTTCGCGTTTCCGCTCGAACGGTCGACCCGCGCGCATAGTCGGATCTCTCCCCTTTTCCTCCCTACCTCCTTTCCTCCATTGGGGCTTGCTCTTCTCGTATCTGGCGAACACTGCCGTATATATCGGTATCCTCGAATCGTCTCCGCTCTCGGGATGCTCTGTAATTTACGGTTTTGGCTCATGCTCCCATCGAGGTGGAGTAATGACAGGTCGATCAGCTCCGGGCTACCACCTTTACCGGTTTCCATTCTGCCCAGCTCTTGTCTGCTTTATACGGTGCCACTTTCGATATTACGATTCTCCACGGCGACGACGACGACGACGACGACGATCGGTCTCGGCGATCTTCACGAGTTTTAAATTCTCGGGGAGAACGTCGGTCCAACCGAGACGAACAGACTTGTTGCCGTCGTTATTTACGTTTCTTTCAAAATCGATTGGATGAAAATATATATATATATTTTGAATAAGTAATATTTCAAGAATATCGTTGAAGAGGTTTTAAGATTTTCCGGCAGAGAGAACTACCGATCGCGAAAGCGTCAGGACGCAAATCCTCTCTCGCGCGCGACTCGCGCTCGCCGATGCGCAATTCGCTCGTAAATCTCGCGCTGCCACGACGGCAAGAAGGCGGGTTTCGCGTTCCTGAGATACCTCTCTCCTTCCTCCATCGCGCAAGTATCCGTCATAAAGCCGCGGAGTTGACGGCAGTCACCTCTCCCCCCCGCGTGTAAAATTCTACTTGATTCCGCCTGGTCGCCATTGCGTCCAAGTCGCTTCCGTTGCAGCGGGCGTGCACGGCTGCAATACGTGCGAAATTGGTCTTCGCGAAACGCGAGTATATTTCTCGACGATTCTTCGCGTCCGTTGCGTCCGCCGCGCGGAGCGATGTGATTTACCGTTTTCACGTTCGCACATACCACAACGACGACGATCTTTTCCCGACCGTGTGCTTCCTCGCGGAAAACATTTCAGCGAACGCTTGTAAAACGACGGCTCTCGAGGAATTTACTAGCGGAATAGGAAAGATGCAAATCTGGAGCATCGGATCTGAATTTCTCGGTTACGTGCGCGCGCGGAATCGCTTTTTGAGAAACAACACGCCGGCGCGAGTCCGAGAATCTTTTTGTGTATTTCCGCGATGAATACAAAAGCGACAATCTTGTAAAAATAGCCTAACCTAAAGCTCTGCACGTCGATATTAGACGGCCCAATCGGCATTGCGGATCATAATTCAGAAATCCTAAGCGACTCGTGACAGAGGATCGCGATAGCGAAATGCCAGGAGACACTGTTACGGCGCTGGACGGTGACTCCAACGATGTCTTACGACTCGAGTCATAAAGCGGGAGAGCTCGACCGCGGATAACTCACATACCGAGATGCAAATCTGTGGAACTGGAAGGTTCTCTCTCCAAGTTCTCATAGATCGATCCCCCGGCGCGTGGATGTGAAGAAATAAATGTAAATTCGCGCGCGCGACGCGATATTCGAGATATTCTTAATATCCGAAACGAATCGTTTCGGAATGATATTTTAGTGTCGGTGATTAGATGTTAGGCGCTTCCACAATCGCGAGCCATGAATCATCAAAGAAGCCGTTTGGCCGTGAAAACGGTCCGTGTAAACGGTTCGAGGAGATGCAAATTCTCAAAGCGGATGTTCCCGACTTTCCTGCAAATCGTTATCATAAGTCGAGTGTACGGCGACGACTCGCGAATCGTGACCGAGAATCAACCGGCGATTCGTTACGCGACCGGTGGATATATTCCGACGGAAACTGAATATGCAAACGCGCGTACGTGTTTTATTGCCACTTGATGACTCCCATCGACCAAACTTCGTTTCCTCAGTCTGTTTATTACGATCGAGACTTTAGCGACAAAAATAAAAAAAAAAAAAAAAATTGGAAATTCCTAAACAAACACACACACACATATATCACATAAGGTGACTTTATAAGATGATACATACGTTCTATGCGATAAATTTTGTAAGAAAATCTGCGATTCAGAGAGAACTGTGCTTGGAAATGGCCACGTGTCAAAAATTACCGATACGTTCACTCATCAACAATAAAAACACGTAAGTAGAAAGTGATTAGATCCACGACAACGCGTGTTTAATTTAACTGTGTCACAACTGGAAGTCCTGGATCTATGTCGTTCCCGGCGTGTTTCGACTTGTTCAAGATGTAACGGATCGCTATCGAAGCGTGTATTTTGACATCCGTTCCGGATAATCGCGTGTCTTCGAGATCCAGACGGTCTCGCTCATTGCGACGCCTAAAACAGGGAACGCACGGGAGAGCGAAGAAGTACCAAGAGAAGTACAAAAGCTAATAGAGTTCAAAAGTGTATCGTCACGCGAGATCTCTCTAACAAGCTTGAATTTCGGTTTAAATTTGGTCGACGCGAACCAAACGAAAAGTAAACACAAAACGAAAGAAGCGTGAGATAGCATGCACGCATACGTGGCCCGCACGTGTCACACCGTGACGCGCTTGTCTCAATGTCTTTTCGCGTTTGAAAGAAACTTTCAAGGTTTTTGCGCATCGTCTACCGATCATGAAAACCGATCACAATTCGATGTCGCGTTTGACTCGCTTTACTATACCTTTTCCCCCTTTGTGTTGATGGTCGATTGCGAATACACATTTTATTCCGATTAAATTCCAGCGCACGCGCGCGCGCGCGCTCTCCGTACCCACGCCTTTGCGGAGCCGCGCGCTGCAACGGGTGTACAGGCGCATCTCTCGCCGATATGTTGCATACGTACAAGCTTACGTACCGTCGTCCGAGAAAACCGGTTTCCTGTACGTTTTAATTTCACGCCGACATCGGCGCAATTCAGTTTACATGGATACTCCCAGTTTCTCCTAACACGCGCGCCTCGCGAGATTAACGCACGGCCGTGCGTGGTTTTTTTTTTTCGTGAGCCTAGATAGCTCGCCAAGGCAAAGTGCAACACATCACGCCGCATGTCGCGTGACATTTATATAAAACCGTTTTGAGATCAAAAAAATATCGTCGAATTTTCAACGTGAAAATATTTCACGATTATCTCGACGTGTGTTGTTGCAATTATATCTAAGACCGAAGCATGTATATGGATGGACAATTATCGCTGCGCTAAATTACATACCGCGCGACTTATAACGACGTATCGTTTACGAAAAATCAGTACTTTTCAATAGGACACAAAAATTGGAGTAATTTTAATTCAATGCGTCATGGAGATCGACGAGATGATAATAGAGATCGGTGTGTATGTGAGTATGTGCGTGTGTGTGTATTGTACGCGTTAAGATATATCGACACTTTGTAATTCAAAAATATAATTTCCAATTTTATCATCGACAAATTACGTTCAGAATTCTGTTGGTTTTAATAGTATAGAAATTACTGATTACAATTATTAATAACAATGTTCAATTACACATTTATTGTGTCACACACATGCAATCATATGTTTCATTGTTTCTAGCATTGAAACCGGTTTTTAATTTTATTCACACACACGACTTGTTTGAATTATTTGCGGACTTCTATTTACAATGTCACATTTCATTCAAGATTATTAAGAATTATTTATCATTGTTTAAAGTTTTTTTTAACGGAATATTTGCAGATTATTACGAAATTTTTTAACCAACTTTTGTTCACACACACATACACAGCGACAAATGTCAGAATTTTATAAATAACCAGCCACCAGTTTTTAGCAACGCGATAACACAAACAGAAATCAAACGTCGATTGTTGTTGTGAATCAATTTGGCGATATCAAAGTTTTCGCCGTTTTTCACTGATCGACGCGCACTATTGATTAAAGAAGAACAGTTTCACGATTGTGTTCTGACGCTCGTCGATTCAAGCGTGTTGATGATCCTCACGGAAATCGGCAGCAAAAACAGGCAGGAGTCGATCGAGATTTCATCAAGTGAAAACTGCCAGAAAATTCGACGGCACAAACTGTCACCTCGTTGACGCGCTAACGAGAGATTCGATTTTGCGTCGCTCCGAATTATCTCTTTGCGCGCGCTCGCGATTAGCGAATCCGATACTCTTCTCGTAGATCTTCTCCACAGGCTTCTTTGTCTTTTCTCTTCTCTTCCAGGCGGCAGACGGAATTTATTCATTACTGAACAGGTATGTCTCGCCTCGGTCCGATATCTCGTGATCCTCTGCGCGTTCCGATGCTTACAATCACTTACACTATCGTGCGATACACTTCCAACGCGGCACTGTTCGTCGCTCAACTTCGTTCTCACTGTCATCCGCCGTTCTCCGTCTCTCCGCTATCGTCGTTTATCACGAGATTTACATTTTATATGTAGTCGCCGTTGAATTTCCTTTAATATCTTATTTATAACCTCGTGTTGTGACCCGAGAAGATTAATGTCATATTTTATTCCATTTAAGAATTGATTTAGCACTGCGTGTGTAAAGAGAGAAAATCTCTGTGGTAGCATACTTATTACATAACGTTTTACAGTGACAATTATTGAAGTCTCGATTAATCTGTGTCAGCTAATATATTCTTCGGTATAAACTTTGTCGGAATTATCGCGAACCTGTCGTGCGTCAGAGCATTAGCTCGTAGAAACTGTCACCGAAATATACCAATAGCTCATTTCGGTCGCTGTCATGTTCCGAAAATGTGTGTAATGCGAAAGTAGAAGTCGTATTTACGTCGCGTGTGAGTATTTGTCTCGTTCTAGAGATGTTGATGTTCGCGCGCGAAACGTCAATCCGCGTTGTCACTCCGGGCGCGAGTCCAACTCTGATACGTCAAAGTCCTTGTGTTGTCGTCACGTGGTACGTGATACATGCGTGAAGTGTTGTATATTGATGTGATAAACGTGCGACGATGTGATGAATGTTTCTCTTTTCTGACAGAAAGATGATTTTCCGCGACTCGATTCCCGCAAAGAAGAAGAAACACGAAGCGCGTACGTGTGTGTGCATGTGTGTGTGTGTGTGTGTGTCAATCACAGTGTGTGAATTCTCGGGTTGTTGTCAACTCACCTGCAGTATGTATCCTCGCGTGTAATCCTCGTGGGTCCAACCGAAGGCAGCTAGAATACGTGTCACTTGCGCGGGGGGCAACTGGTTGAACAACTGATCGAGCAAGATCTTAAGGCGTATCGGCAGTGCACGCGAGCCGTAGAGTACGAGGGAAGCGACGTCAAACGCGGCCGTCGGCTCGACAGTCTCTGAAGCCGGTGGCCTCTCCTCCTTCTCCGCGACTTCGCCACCACCACCGGCACAACCACCTCCACTACCACCGCCGCTGTTACGATCCCCACCAGCCGTACCGCTGCCACCACTACCACTGTCACTGCCACCACTACTACCACCACTACCAACGCCACCTCCTCCACCACCACCCTCTCCTCCACTACCGGCCACGGCTGCCGTCGCCGTCGTCGCCGCCGTCACCGCCGCCGCCGCCGCCGCCGTCGTCGTTGTCGTCGTCGTTGTCGTCGTCGCCGACGCCGGGTGCTTTACCCTCCCTACGACGCTTTTGTCCTCCCTACCAGCGGAACGAGGGCTGGAGACGACATCCCTACCACCGCCGAGTCGCTGCTGTTGAGCCTGCTGCTGCTGCTGCTGCTGCTGCTGTTGCTGCTGCTGGTGGTGGATGCTTGCCAGTCGCGCCAGCGCTGAAACACAGGCAAGTGGAAAAGAGAGAGATCAGAAAAGTCCTTTCTTGCTGGTAATGCACGAGCACGTGCGAGCGTGTGTGTCGGTAGGTGAACGTGGACAAACGTCCTCTGTACCCTCTCCTCCACCTACGATGTCCCCCGTCTCCCTCTCCCTCTCGCACACACACCCCACCAGTGTCCCAAGCTCCGGGTACTCCCACCCCCGCACACGCTTCTCTTTCTCCGTTCGCGTCATTCTCTCTTTCCCACGGTAGAGACTATAGTTCGATTTCTCTCTTTCTCCGTCGCTCGGTCGTCCCCTCGAGCGGACTCGCGTGTCCTTCTCCTCCCCCTTGTCACTCTGTCCTTCTCTCTTTCTCTCTCTCTCGTTCTGTCTCCGGTATCGTCGAGGCAACCTAGGGTCGCCGTGGCACCGAAGGTACTTACTTACCCCCACTCGTTTCCGCGACCGGACCTACTGTCCCCACTCCGCGCCTAACCCTACTACTAGCACACCATCGGCGTCAATCCTATACTACTACTGCTACTACTACTACTACTACTACTATCAAGCGTTTACTACTACTACTGTCGGCGCCGCCGCCGTTCAGTCCAGTACCACCACTAGAGTCGTGCCACCACTATATGCCGAGTGTACCGAAGACGACTACGACGAGTCGTGCGGCCATATCCCCACCATCTGGATTTTCTCATGAGACTCTGGCATCCATCAACCTGCTGCTGCCGCCACCGTCTCGATTCGTACGGGAGAGGAGGACCCATCTACAAGCTACCGGCGCCGAGTGGCGACTAGAGAACAGTATATCCAAAGGTATTCTTGCGATGAGGTTTTTTTACAGCTCGATTTCATTACGGTTAGTGCGCGCTTCGGGACGGGAGGCTTTTCCCGAGAAAAGGTGAAGTTCATACTGCGTTTCGATGCTTCTCTCTCTTTTTCTCATATCAGATCGGGGAGCAATGCAGATGAATGATTATTACGATATATTCTTGCATGTTGTAACACAAATATACTACGTTATATATCGTATATATATATACATATTATATTTTTAAGAAGAAAGATATGTATTTGTGCAAACGGTTGCAAACTGCGTGCAATTGAGATTAAAGCAAAACAAAATAAAATTTCTAGAATGAAATCAAAGTATGCGTACGTAATGCCGCACTATATAACTTAATACAGACTGTTTCACAGTGCGGTATTATGAGGATAATGTCGATCCGTGTTGCACTGTGATATATTCGAGGAGAAAGTTAGTATTGCGAAGTAGATGGACGGTCAGAAGCAACTCGATGCAAGGTGCGTTGTGCAAATAGACGTATCTAGCTGTAATTGCGGACAAAACATAACAATATTGTTCTATATGTAATATTTTGATGCTTCGTGATAATATTAATTTTTTTCATAATAATAACGCAATGATACGTGATAGCGGTGATATATGTACGTATATTAAGAAAATGAGATGAAGAACAGCACGTAAGAGCCCAAGTTTAACGTCGCTTACACGTAGAGAAAAGTAACGTAAGAATGACACGCAAAAAACTCAGGCGAGACTCAACGAGCGTGCCGGTCACTTCCAACAAAACCATTACAGCGCCGATCCCGGTTATTTATCGGTGATCCTCCCCGTCTCTATCGGATCACGTTTCCTTGCCGCGGTATTATCGAAAGAATGCGCGCGTGAGCACCGATGCATTTTACATTAACTATCCCTCCCCTCCGCTCTCTTCCTCACCCTCTTCCCTCGTCTTTAAATTAATAATCGTAGCCCGTGTTACGAGAAACGCGAGAGGCGCGAGTAGATCGAGGCGCGTGATAGATCGCGTATAATAAGCGCCGGATAAAACGTATGACAAATCGACGTGTATCGGTATCGTCGTGATATCGATAAGGACGTAGATTTATTGTTACCTTGAGTGCAACGTTCCCCTAATGAAGCCAAAGCGGATCATCGCCTCGCTCTCCGCTTATCGCGTTATTAGTAATCGCTCCCTGCGCTTCGGAGAATCACGCACGTAAAAAAACAAAAAAAAATATCGACGATTCCTCGACGACGTGATTGTGGTGTTCGTCGTCGCGGGGAAACACCCATCCAGAGACAACAAACGGCTGCGCGCTTTCCCTCCAGAACCGTCACGCTTTCCGACGATTATTATCTCGGGACACGAAAGTTTATGGACCTCCTTGCGGTGCCGCAAGATTGTATCTCGCGCGCGGATCGTACAATGTGTGTGTTTCGCATACGACGTACGAAAACGTTAATCGAACGTGAGCGCGCTAATGCCGCTCTTCCTTTCGTATCTCGTACATATCTCCCTCCATCAACTCGAACGCGCTCCTCACTTGCCGGACGAACGATCGAAAGTGTGTTCGTCGCCCCGGAACAGATATTTGCTACGGTTAAACGCACGATAAAAGATCGAATCTGAAACAAAGACGTGCAAGAGGTTCGATATTTTTTTTCGAAAAGATGTTTGTCTCTTTTTTTAGAATCAATCGCCACCGCGTGCGATATGACGATTAAAAACGTGCGATATGACGGTTAAAAACTAAATTTGTGTAAAAATTAAAATATAAAGAGCCAAGAGCCCTACACAAAAGACCCGTACACAATTATCATAGCTTGATTGATAAGGCGACATTTGCTTTTTATTATACTTTTATTATAATTTAAAATCACGAGAGAAAGACAGAGACAGAGAGAAAGAAACATAAAAGATATTATGAGTTCCAGATGATTGAAGATCAATAATGGCTCGCTTCTTCCTCTCTCTCTCTTTGGACGATTCGGGGACCGACAGATAATCTTTCATTGTCGTGTCGATGGGAAAGTTCGTCGCCGCTGGGATCCATTACGTGATTTCTTTTTGTGCGGTCGATAAGATTGAGGGGGCGGTAAGTTCCGTGCGACGATTGGCCTCGGCCAGCGTGATTGTCGTTATAGGTGCTATAAGAAGAATGAGAGAGGAACGGAGGGGCAAACACGAGCCGTGATTTCGGAGCTCTCTGCGGCGAGAGTGAGACCGTCCCAGCGTGAGATCAATAAAAATCATGGAGTCATTGTGCGAGTGGGCGCCACTTGTCATTAATGACTATCTGAATTTTCGATTTAATTTAACGGCGACGACAATATTGCCTACCTAAGTGTTACTTCGTCAAGTCGCGCTTTCAATCTGGAAATTAAAGATCGCGAGTGACTAGAGAAAAACCCCCTTTCTCCCCTCGAATATCTCATTACTCTCGGGTAGATCCGGAATCATTTAGCCCCTACTTAGGAGAAATGAAATTCTTCCCGCGAAATATACGCGGCGAAAATAGGCTGCGGCAGTTGTTGATATCGCGTTCCGCGTTCGGCTTTAAATTAAATCATTAATTAGAGAGCCAGATCTGTGCGTGCGTTTCACAGCGCGCGGTGTAATCGATAATCCCTATTTTGCGCGCACAAGATACCGCACGAGCAACCGCCCGTTGAATTACACATACATAAACCGCGCGTAGAACGCGCATTGAATATAAAAACAAATCGCGTCAGTCGGTGGTGTACGAAATCGCATTTCCCGCGGCAGTGATAAACAAAACAGAATTATCTACGGACCGTCGCTATTTACCCCGATTCTTGTTTTATTTCCTCCTGACAGGCGCGGCGTTGTTTTTTTGCGTAATACCGGCGGCACGTTGTGTGCTGGCCGAAGTTCGCGGGAACGCGTTCGTACATACCTATACGCGGGCGTGCACATATGTCAACGAATTTTTCCGCGAGCACATTCGTGTGTGTATCGAGGGGAAGGAAAGGGGAAAGGAGGGCGGACGGTAATCCGATACCGCGCGACGTCCCCGCGTGCGCGCTTGATTTGCGCGAATAAATGAAAATTAAACGGATCTCTCCGTTCGCTTTTGTTCGCGGTCAAATTAACGAGTCTGGAAAATTTGCATCTTCGATCGCAATCATGTGTCGCGCTAAACACACACATTATACGTTTTTGGCGTTTGACATGTAAAAATAAATGAAAAAAAAAAAAAAAAGGAAAAACCGCGATTTTCTTGAACCAATAATTTTCTTAAATTAGACATAATATTACACACAGTCCTACTCGTCGGTTAGGAAGCGATCACGTAGCGATTTCCTCGCCTAACGACTGGGGATTGTCGTGCACGCACAATGGATACACGTCGGATATCAGATGATCGTTTGAGAGATATACCATGCGCGCTCGCTCCTGAGCTAAAATCTTCTCCTGACAAACGCGATTACATACATATCATCGATATGCACGCTATCCTCCGACTATTTCCCAGACTGTTCCGGATATAACTCGATGATGCCCTCAGCGAAAATGCCCTTCGATATTTTTTGCCGGCGTAAAGCTCACATTGCCGCAAGTCTATCGACAGATTTTTTTAAAGCGTATATGTACATCCCCCGCGCTGTTTACGAGGGCGGCTTTCGACCCTTTTTGAAAACCAAAAGCCTGACGGCCGCTCGATCCCGAGCGCGCCCGGTTACGGAATGGAGAGAAATTCAACTTTATATACGTGTGAGAACATATATATAATATATATATGATATATATATGTATATATATATATATATATGTATGTATGACCGCACGAGGACGGTGGAACGTAATATCAATACGCCGCGGAAGCTGGATAGTCGCGTCTGATTTTCCGAGCGCATCGGCACGTGGATAATGTTTTAATGGAGTTTGCAGAGCGCGAGAGCGAGAGCGAGAGAAGAGAGAGAGAGAGAGAGAGAGAGGGACTACTTGGACAGGGTTGAGGCCAAGGGTGAAGTCGGAACACGGTTTACATACCATTTACTCGCGCCCTGTAACCTCCTCGCGGAACGCTTGTTTACAATGCTGTACAAACGGGCGCGTCATCGGTGCATTACCGATTTTCCATCGCGAAGCGCTTTTATATCGCCGCGCGCGAACATTGAGTATAAAATTTCGAGGACACTTCTCGCGCCAACAATTAACCGGAAAAAAAATTAAGTTTTCCGATTTAGAAAACGGTTTTAAATTTACATTGCGCTCATCCTCTCTCGCCCGAAGAGACGTTTTACCTTGATTTAATTATAGACAATGACGCTGCGCCGGGCTTTCGACGAATTCGTTCCTTAGACCGAGACCGCGCGTCATCAGCATTTGTTACGTAGCGAGCGTGAAACCGCGCTATCGCGCGCGCATCTGATAAACACATATTCTCCTTGCGTGCGCGCGAGAGAGAAAATTATTCCATCCAACACACACGCGTAAAAAATATTCACTGCAGCGCGTGTATAATATACACGCGGGACGACTTCGGTCTTTTTCTACGCGCAGCGGTAATCGGCAAATATTATCAGCAGAAAGCGATAATGAGGAGTTTTAATTTTGTTGTTTTTCGGTTTTTGCGTCGAGATTAATTAAAAGCAACTTTGCGCACGGGGGCTGTAATTAGCGCGAACGAGAATATCACGAAACGATATGTAAGAACAAAACGATACATTTGTTTTTTTTCTCTACACAGGTATGCGCGATCGCGTCAAATCTCATACTGAGACTGTGTTCGATAATTGCTACCTTGTACATTTTTTTTTGTTTTTTGAACGCTACGGTGGAGATTCGCGCGTTCCTCGGTTGAGAAATTAATAGGTGCAACACACAACGCGGGCGATTTGCGCGAAGTCTGGGAGAGCGAAGTCGCTCTCAGTGCGGGAGGGGTTCGCGTTCAAGTCTGCCGCGCTATTGTGATTTATGACCGCGTTTGTAATGACACTTTCAATCCGACACCGGTCGTCGTCTCTCTTGCGCGGCGGCCGGCCCGGCGCGCGATTATACCGTTCGCGCAAAGTAAGCAAGGAGTTACTTATTACGTAGTTAGGCAAATTACACGGATGGAGATTTGCGTAATCTCGCCGTACACATCGCGAACTTCCTTCGGCGACGCGAAACTTTTCTTCGTCTTATCTATCTCTCGTTTCTTTATATCCCCATCTAACACATTCCGAGAATATCTCCGGGCACAAAGGAGAAACGGTAAAAATTGAGCGCACGCAATCTCGAACGATCCGATTGAAAATAAATGTTTTTTTTTTTTTTTTGTACTGGAGGAAAAGCAATTCCGTAATACTCTACTCTCTGAAGAGTCGAGAAAATATGTAATATCATATTTTTTGCCGCTTTATTCGCGACATCTTAAAGAATGCGTTCTTCGCAAATTCGACGAGTGACCTACTGAGCACGCATCGATGGCCTTAAATTGCCTTTTCGTCCTCGCGTGATGCTTTATGTCTTCTGCCGCGCGGCGACTCTATTTCGCAACGCTTCGCTAGAACGAGACGTTTAGAGTGAAGGAAGGAGGGTTATTACGTAAAAGTTGGTTCGCAGTCAGCCCTGACACAATCCTCGTGCTGTACGAGAAATCGATCGTGCCGTCCGATTATCCGTTTTACGGAACGGCGGTCGGCCGATAGAGCGTCGAAAAATTTCGCCCCCAAAAACACGTGAAAGATACACCAGGTATCTGATTTGGTTGTTCCGATCTGTATCGAACACTCCGGAGAATATTCCACTGGTCATCGTTTCGGACTTTTCAGCTTGTCGAGGTGAACTTGTTGACGTTGCGCTCCGAAAGAATTCACGCTTCACGATTATCGTGCACTTTTTAACCGCGCACCTGCTCTGTCCCTTGACGCCATCAGGGATTTGTGGTGTTGTGGTGTTGCTCGGAAACAAAAAAGAAGCCGATAATTATCCACGCTATCATTTATTATCGAACGCCATTCGTGTACGCCGCATGGGGCATAATCGACAGTCTCTCACGGACCCGATGTATCTTTAGCGTTTTTTTTTAACACCTTTTCACGAACTCTCTGAATAGTATAACAGATCATTTCAAGGATGTGTACGGTTCGTCGTATATTTTTTTAAGATATTTATAAAGAAAAACTTCGACAAACATATTAAAACGAATGTTTCTTCTGCATTTAACAATAAAATCAATATTTTTTAATGCTTTTTGAAAAAATAAATTATATAAGCTGATAGATATAAAAGTAAATAAACCGAGCCCGTCGACACACAATGCGATTTAACGGAAACGCGATATTTCAACGACAAGGAATTTTTCTCATTCTAAAGTGTCACTGATTGATGCGTCCGATACACAAGTGTCGACCTTTCCCTCGTGAAATATTTGCTCAACGATTTCGGGGGTGAGGAAGACAGGGGGGTTGTGGGGTTCGTTAGCGCCTCTTCAGCTTTGTTGAGACTGCGCCAAGAAGCTGCAGGCGCCGATGACCAACTGAAATTTCGATGGTGGTTGACCCGATTAGTTCCTCTTCTCTCACACACAGATGCGTGGTCCGCGACAGATTTTCATTTCTTTGGTTACGCCAGCGATACGTCTCCCTCACGCAAACCTTCCCTTCGTGTTTCCACACCGTTCCCTTTTCGCGGGATATTTTCCCTCGGGGCGTCGAATAGCGCGAACAAAGCAGTCCGGGGTTTTCTTGCGGAAAACGCGTCACGCCCCGCGCGATCGAAGGCTATGCAAACGTTTCACGAACCTGCGATTGTTCGAGAGATCGAGAGACTTGTCCAACCAAGCGTCTGTTTTGATATATGGAGCTGCGATGCTACATCTCTAATAGTATTTTCCAAGGACTCATATTATTAAAAACATTTCGTATGATATAATCTATACGATAATTTAAAAATTTAATGCGACAAATAAACGAGACAAAATTATTGACAATAAGTACGAGAAAGTCGAGAAATTTGTGAGTAAGAAGACATGATGTTTGCGTACACAGAGCATTTCGTGCAATTTAACTAAACGAAACCCATTGTCCCGTTTTTTGTATCTCATCTTGTAACACATCGATAATTCGATCAAACACACCTGTACCCATAGGATTTTCGCGCCATTGTTTTTTTCTTTTTTTTTTTTTTTCTATGGCGCACACATTGTTGGCGCAACGAATCCGCGAGGGGGTCCCTGTAGACCCGGCGCGATTACAATCGGTTTTTCGCGCCTCCGTGTTTTTGCACAACGTTCGACGGATAACAGAGCGATTTCCGGCTACTCCCGAGGACGATCGTTCTGGTAGTTCGCGGAAAATTCGCCCGAAAAAAAAGCGGCAGGAAAAGCCGCTGCCGGCTTTCGTTTCGAGGAGGGTAGGGGAGAGAGTTTCGCGAAATCCGGGGTTATTTTTACGCGTCAGCACGCGCTGCGCCATATGGCAAAGGGGGTTAATTCTTTAATGGACGTGTAACGCGAGAACGTGCGAGTGTGCGTGCAAAATAATTTTCAATCTTTTTGAACTTTTGAACGCTGAAACACGAGTATCTCTTTCGTCGGAAAGATAGAGATTTTTTCCTCACATAAAATAATATAGCTGATAATTATTTTATTCTCAAATAAAATATTATATTATTTGTTGCCCAACAAGCTTATTGTTTGCAATAAGCTTTGTGTGTATATATATATTGCATATATAATTATAATAATTAGCGTTTCATATTTCTCTGTGATCAAAGAGGAAAGACTCTAGCGCGGCGGCTTACTGTGCGCGTCGTTCTTCAGTTCGGAACGACGTCAGGTGTACGATTATCTCTTCGCGAATCACGGCTGTGGCCTGTTGCGCAAGGCGGTCGCAGCTTCGACACGAGCTCTGATCATTAATTTTACAGCTGGATTAAACACGGGGCATCATCGGAATAGTGAAACAAATCGACGATACTTTGTCCGAGCGCCATTGTTCTCACTGTCCGCTCATAAACCACAAATCGAAAAAAAAAACGATCACCTAATGGCGTTTGCATTCAAGAAGCAATGCCGTATCGATTGCGCGCGTGTAAATACACAAGCAGTCAATTAGTTTACAAATACTTGTGACGTATTTTTAAAAAATCACAATACTTAAACTCTGTAAATATTTTAATTTATTACTACATGCTATTCGAGAGGAAAAGCTCTTGCAATGCTGCTGCTTTTTTCGTCAAAAACTTTGTCGAACAATTTTTCTACTTTTACTTAAGTTTTGTATTTATTTATCGTATTTTAGTCTGTATTTATTATGTTTCACAACTAAGTCATTGCTGTCTTTAGTTTATATTTTGTTACAATTGTTTTATTTATCGGATTAGGCTTAAGAAGTTTGTAAGCTGCTGTTTCGCCATTTAAAGAGCTTTTGTTATGATGTTTACTTTTTCCGTTATAATAAATCTATATTTAACTTTGCGTCTTTAATAAAGTTATTATTGGTATTATCATTATAAACAGATGTATATATATCTTAAATAATAATTTCTTTTCCCGCTCCGAAACAGTCTATATATTGATACGCGTATATATATATATATATATATATATATATATATATATGTATGTATATATGTATGTATATATATATATGTATATATATATATGTATATATATATATGTATATATATATATATATACACACATATATATATATATCGTCACACTTTCCTTTATTTATCTGTCTATCTACCTATCCATCAGAAAGAAGCGGCGTTCATTTAACACACATGCGCGGAAGAAAAAGAGAGACAGAGAGAAAGAGAGAGAAAATCCACGCTCGAAAAATCGTTTCTTGCAGTTTGGAAAGCGTGCCGACGATGAATCTTTAAAAAGAAGGACGTTCTCCACGGCAGCGCGGGAAAGACAATGCGCCGTGCTGGGCCGCGCGTTGATGCAGGTATGTGTGACGGCCCCGCGGCTCTATATATCGAAGTCCCTCTTTCTCATCGGCTGGAAAGCCGACGATTAGGCCAGTTTTGAAACGTAATGTAGCCGCCGTCACGAGGCCATTTGTCTTGCCGCGCGTCGGTGGACGTCGCGCTGCGGGATGTATATTCCATCTCAAACTGCGGGGGAAGAGAGAGAGGCAGCAAACGGAAGATAAGAGGGAAAAAAAGAAGAAGAGAGAAAGGGGAATAGAAAGAGAGAGAGAGAGAGAGAGCCGCAAAATAAGTGTTCGCTTCGACGAGATGAAGGGGCCTTATATACTCCCGGGGTCCTGCGGGAGAAACCCAGGGCGACCCAATTCGACGTACTTTTGTGATCCAAATGGGATGAGTCAACGATTGATGCTTGTGGCTCCTATCGATTCTCCGCCGATGGCTTTTTCGCTCTTTCCGTTCTACCAACGGGCCTCCAACCGCCTCTCGAAATCGTCTTCCGTTCGAAACAAAGTCGTCTCCGCTTTTGTATCGCGCGTAGGGATCGCGTTCTTTCAGAGAGTCTGCAAATGGACGGGCAGTCTCTTTGCGGTCGCGAGACTCGTGTTTCCGTGCCGCGTTGCGGACGTCTTTTGAAAAAACTGCAGCGAAACAAATTGGCAATCGACTAATGTGTTTTGTACGTTTTCGAGGAATCCTCTTCTCTCAAGTATAAAATCAGTAGGAATTTCACCGATTGATTCCAATGACAGATAATTTTCACTGGGAATCAGCGACAGTGTCACTGAACTGTCATTGACATACCTACTGGTTTTGTAATAACTCTTGTTATAAAAAAAAACTATTATTTGAAGATATTATAAATACTTTTTTCACATTATACATTATTTTAGAAATATTTATTATTATAGAAATATTGATATATTTACTGCGACTGTCCCTGTGAATGAAATCTACTGACTTTTAGTGGAAGACACACACAACTTTGATCTGAATCAATAAATATTCTCATTAAAATGCATTGATATTCTGCTTTTGAGAGAGTTCTGTCCCATATTCTCCGCATATATTACGTAAAATTATTATTAATAAGTTTTGTTCTTCCATTGATTACATTCCGTACGAAGTGTTTCGCAATTTCACCGTAATTTCTGCTAAAACCTCGATAGATTTTGACAAGCACGGTTCAACAAGTGCTATCGCACAAGAACGCGTGCGGAATTCATCGAATCATTAAATATATATATATATATATATCGACGGTTTTCGCTTTTCCGAGCTTCCGCTATCATTTTACTCTTTCTCCGACTTGTTTTGCTCGTCCTTTTTCTCGATCGGTATTTTTGTTTCGTAAGTTTTCTTTTCTTCCTGATCTCGATTCTCTCTCTCGAGAGAATCCTGCGAGATACGATGAATTAAAAAAGATACGGATTGCGTGTGTCAGAGACTTGTTCGCTCTCGAAGAGCGAATCGATCAATAGCGTGGACAATTTGACTCGAATCGAGTTTCAGTTAGATAACATATATGTATCGTCTAAACACAACACAACACGAAAACGCGACTGGACAGATATATCTTGAGATAAGAAAAAGGAGAAATATAAGTAAAGGACGCGCGGGGTTGTTGGACGGGCGCAACAGACGGACGTGTCCTGTCGTGCGAGTCCTAGCCTCGCAAGAAGGACCCAGAATTAGCTTTGATGTGACCGCCGTTGTTGGCCTGCTTCGCTCTCCCCGAGCGAAGAGGCGAGGAATCAGCCTTGCGAGATGGCCATTTGACATTTTCACTACGGGAGACGAACTATATATATATATATATATATATGATAATAATAGGTTTAGCCTCTCGCGTCGGCGCGGTCAGCGTCTCTGGTCGCGTGAAATTGGTTGGAAACCGGTCTTATTGTGTGTCCCCGTCGTCGATTTTCCCGGGTCCACGAACTCGACGAAGACGTCGCGGTTCTAATCGCGGAATTAATCGAAAGAACGAGAAAAACAGAAAAAAATCCTACGTATAAAAATGATAAAATTTTAACTTTGCAAACTTTACATCTCAAGATTCTTGACGACGAGATTGCATTTAAAGTGTAATCGCCATCTCAGATTTAATCGCAACCGCTTTCTCTCGTCCTGTCAATCGTCAGATCCTGCGGTACAAAAAAAAACGATAAGAGCCACAGGATCGATCGAAGCGGGCGTATCGCCGCCACCGCCGCCACCGCCGCCGCCGCCGCCGTGCACGAGCGCGTGCGGCAATTAATATCTATTATAGCGGCGGATGTGAGAGAGGAACGGCGTGTGATCGCGCGCGCACCGGGGAAGAACGAGAGCGCGGATGACGTGCCGATGACGTCACTGCCGGTCAACTACAAGTATTTCGCATTAGCCGCGACCGCGCCCCCTCTTTCTCCGCCTCGTCCCTACCCGGGCTCGCTAATTAATTGGGTTAAAAAGACGTTAGGCGAATTGATCGGTCCATTCAAAGGCGGGCGCGCGCGATATCGACGCGGTGTGAGCGCGCGTCGAGATAAAGTTATTATTCGCTCGTATCAATGTGTTATAATGTCTGCGCGATCGCGTGCCGACGCGCTATATCCGTCTTATCGTTTCAATTTGCTCGTCCCGCGTAGACCGGACCCCCCTCCTCATTCATGGGAAAAACAGTCGTTTCCAGAACCCGCGACTGTGTTTCCCGCAGTAATTTTTGTCCCGAATCTCCCTCGCGATCGTCTCTCTCTCTCTCTTTCTTTCTTTCTTTTTCCGATCGTTTTATTGGATCACCGTACAAAATAAACGCGATTCGCTTTCGTGTGTGAAACTGAACAGAGACTATAATGAACCCACTCGACGAGTGAATGGAGAGTTTAATTGAGATAAACTATTTAATTCCAGCGAGATTAGACACTGTACAAGTTAATAGATGCGATTATATTATCGCGCGTGGATAATCTTTTTTTTTTTTTTTTTTATTTGAAGTCTTTTACGGAGTTTAATAGAGTTAATGAGATATTGATACTCACTTGACAGATCGTTTCCCTGTCACGTTATTTATATAATAAAATCGCAAATAATCCGCGCGATTATACCTGGTTTTTATTTTGCTCAATTGGTTTTTGAGATTCGGCAACAAAACCAATTATGTAAAGCGCGTTTAAAATCCGGAAATAATCCTCCGAAAGTGAATTTTTGAATTGGAAGGTCTTTTGACGTCTGTATTGAGAATCTCTCGCGCGCGAGTAAACGCGCGGAATCGACAAAAGAATTAAACCGAATGTTGTATTCTTGCGGAAAAGTGTTTTACTACATGCGAAGCGCGCGCGCGCGATCGAGGGAGTCTGCATGGGAGAATCCCCACGTGCCCCGGGACAATCGGGGCCCGTTGTTATGAATTTCGAAAAACAGTGCAACGCCCGCAAAAGGCCCCTTGACAGCCCTTTGTTCGGCTGTCACCGAACACTCCAACGATCCCTGGGGAGTCCTGTAGACGTAGGAAAGATCGAATCACCTCGCTATCTTTTTTGTCTCCGTGTCATCGTCGCGTATTTCTGACGATGCAGAAAGATTTTCAGATCGGCGATTCTTCTTTGTGCTATCCATGTTGAAGTCTTCTTGTATATTAAAAACCGCTTGCTTTTCTGTTACATTACAAAAATATTCATTTTATATTCCGATTTTTCCGCATCGATCTATTCTGCAAATATATTAGATAAACAAAAAAAAAAAAGAAAAAAAAACTGAAAAATGCGATATTTTATGAAGTCGCGATCGAAGTGAAATCATCGGCAGCGAGCAATTAACGATAGCGCGACGATTTATCGCACAATCATTCCGATCAACCGGAAGAGAATGTGTCTACGACACCTCGAGCGACTCTTAACCGCTCGGAGAAGAGGTCCGGCGCGAGGGAATGACGCGCGCGGCTCGCTCGCGAGTACTCGAGGATCAGAGGGAGACGGACGAGGATATAGAGACCTTAAGGCACAATGCGACGCCTGTGGGTAGCCATTGACAGAAACGGCCGTGTCATCCCAGCCATGATACACCCCATTGTGCCTCCAAAGGACCTTCTGGAGACTGCATTATCGTTCCTATATCTTTTTATATTAGACCGCTGGTCCTGATTTCTCTTCTCTCTTCTTCTGTTCTCCGTTTCCCGTTATATATACCAGGTTATACGCGCGAGAGACGGATGCTGCTGGAATATACACTCCGGCATACACACACACACACACACACGCGCGATGCGTCAGCAAGAAATGGGAGCTGCATCTTTCCTCTCAGTCGAGACTTCCTTTCGAAACTTGGCGAGGATGTAACGGCCGAGAGGCTCGTAATTAATTTCGTCGGCTCTCGAATGGCGAGAATAGGTATTGATATCGAAAATCACCGGGGGACGACGATTTCCAATCGGCTTTTTTTTCAAGCGTAAATAATAATATCTAATGACAGATATAAAACAAAAAATGTTTGTTTTTGTTTTTTTTCTCGTTTTATATTTGTCTCTTGAAAACAGTTTGTTCGAGGAATTCGCTCCGACGACACTGTACGTACACGCCGACAATAACTTTGATAGCAAGGATCGATCGCCGAAATAACTTTTCGCCGGAGATTAGGCGCTCGAGGGCGCTCATTGCAAAGTTCGCGACGACGATGCACGCGCGCGCGGATTCGCAATTACGGCGTAGAATCCGGCAATTACGCCGCGCCGTCGAGTGCAAAGGTGACACGCTAACGGCGGAGTGATTGATTTTAGCGAAAACGCGAATCAGGGAGCAATTTGTCAAACCGTCGACGTTCCATCTCTCGTAACACGGCCACGCAGCGTGAAGATACCGATCTCCTTCGTACGCGCGGGCACGAAACGTGCGCGCGCTCTTGCCTTCTTCTCGACTTCGTCGATACTCGACGTCGATACCGCATCGCGGCGCGAACCGACCCGGCGGCGATGTATTGCTTCGCTTGTGCCGCTCCTTGTGTGATTTTCGAGTGGCGAGCGCGCGCCGATCGCGTAAAACAGACACACAATGCATTTCAGCGCGGGACGTGGCCGCCACAAATCGCTCGCTTCGCGATTTCTCGCGTGGGAATACGCGCGGGAAAGGTCGACCGGATCTCTCTCGAAGACAATATTGAGTCTCTCTCCGTGGATCGACAATGCGCGAGTGGCCGAGATAAAAAAAAAAGAACAAAAAGCGCGCGCGCGCGTCGAGAGACGCGGAAACCGAAGCGCGCGCATTTCTCTATAACCATCGGCTGCCGAGCGCGTTATATTCCGCCTCGACCATTATCGTCGTCGCTGCGAGATAGAAAGGCTGATTTAAATCACAAAATTCTACCTATTGGCGCGGTATCGGCGAAGGAAACACCCTGCCCACACGCGGCGCGCGTACCCCAAGGAAGGAGAGAATTGTTCTTTTTTCCTCTTGCGAGTACACGATCGAGTTTTGATGACGTGTAAAGAAAGGACGGATTTATACATCGCTGCCAAGAGTTGTTTAGACTTGCAAAGATATTTCGTAGATGCAACAGTTAAGATTATGACTCATTTCAGATTCTCTCGAAACACATTCGTTTCTCTTTCCATCGCTTAAGTTTTTTTCCAACCGCCATTGTGTGCATTTTATTTAGAGATTGTAAATCGCGTTAATAAAATCTATATATATATATATATATACACACACACACACATAAATACATATATATAATATACACATACACACGAAGCCGCCGACGTAATGAAAGCTCGCGTCGTTAATCGCGCCGCGTAACAAACGCTCGCGCGGCACGCATACGTCAGTCCGGGATCGTTATCTGATCTCGCTGCCTCGGTGTCAAGAAGTTCGCTTGCTCTCTCTCCCTCTCTCCCTCTTTATCTCTTTGGGGATTACCGAGAGAGAGAGAGAGAGAAAGGCACAAAAGATAGGAGGAGGGTTGGTTAACTCTTCAGCCGCGCTGTTTTCCTCCCCTTCCTCGGTACACCTCGCGCGCTGAAAACACCCTCTCTGTTGTCTCATCGATGGCGCCCGAAGTCCGCTATCTCTCGAAGTCCTGAGGTTTATTAAAAGATACGTTCCCGCTCTTCCTTTCTCTCTCTCCCTTCCGCGTGGAGATCCTTGATTGGATTTTACGATTCCGACAGTTGCTGGCGGAGTTTCAACGTTAATAAGGACAAGATCGATCGCGCTTGTTCGTTTCTTTTCCCGATGAAGACGCGCAAGGAATATCCCCGTTCTCTCTCTCTCTTTCTTCGCGATTGAGAATGTGAAATATGTAATCGAATCTGTTACATAATTAAATATGTAACCGTGTTTGTTCGGTGGTTGTTAGTGAAAAATGTACAATCGCATTTTTCTTCATCGGCGAGAGAGAATATATTACACCCGGATGCGAGACAATTTCTGCGGACATGCGGTCGAGAGAAGACGAGAGAAATAATAATCGAATGATGAAGTGGTCGGGAGGTCCTTAATGTGTAACACGTATAGTCGTGTGTCCTCGGCTCGCTCCTTTAAGGCGATAATTAATGGTATACATCGTCGCGGGCATACATATCGCATATTATTACGTGGGCTCTCTCGGGGGATACGTGGGGCTCTCTCTCTCTCGGACCCGAGTCGAAAAGTGGCGGTGTCACATTTGAATAACACGCCCGCGAACTAGTGCATAAATTTCTAATTACAAGAAAGCGAATATACCCGCGCGCCCATTCACGTCGGCTCGCGGCAAAACGGCGCGCCGTCGTCGGTCGAACACGCTAAACCTTTACGACCGTATAAAACGTCGCCCTCGAAGATATATAGCGTCCTCGAAAAACTGATTTTCGCCCGGTGAGCTGGTTCGTAACAAAACTATATGTCTCTTGAAAGAAACTTTCTAAAAGAAAAAAAAAAAGAAAGAAAGATCGAACACAAGGAACGTTAACGTCCTCGCGAAATCTCGGTAATTGCAACACGAGTGTGTGATTGCACAGAAAGGAGACCAGGGTTATTAAGTAAAATCTTCGCTTTCTTAAGTTTTGTTTCTGCGAAAAATACGTTCCTTGTGTACATGGCGATGTTACGTGCGCCAGTAGAAAACAAATATAATTTTACAAGATAATTAACGTTTAATAAAAATCGTCATAGGAAAACATTTGCAATAATTACGTTTCGAAACAAAATAGAACGTGTCTATTAGCGTACACAAGTTTATTTTGCTGAAATGACAGAATCGCACGCTGTAAAGGAGTCACGCGAGAGATCGGCGCTGACAGCGACGGCGATAAGCGGTCTGATAAGAATTTTCATCGAGATTAATTAAAGCCAAGGCGCACAGTTATTATAATTGCCTCGCGATCCGATCTCCCGGGTGTATCTAATTATCAGGCTTAATCTCGGCCGATCACACACTCCGCCGCAACAATGCAAAGGTGAATATGATGTAAACGATCTTATTAGTATTCTCGCGGCGCCCCGGCACCTGTACGACGAGATGAGAGACGACGACGCACGACGACGTGATATAAAAACGAAGTAACGGGTATATCAGTAATAACAGTGTTGGTGAATTAATAATTGTATCGTCTAATGATATTCCTCTTTTTCCAGTTCTCTTCTCCATTAACGCGTTACGGGAAAGAAAAGTCAGAACACTCGAGTGCGGGAAATTTTTGCGCTCTCGAACAAGTCCGATTGACATTATTCGAGCCCGCGATAGCGTAAATATCATTGCAATATTTTCGCTGCGTTATCGCGCGCATTGCCAGGCTGTATCGAATGACGAGAAAAAGAAAGAGAGAAAAAACATGAAATTGATTTTGACAAAAGTGTCCAAGTATCTGTAATGCCAGTCGCGCGGAACGTACATATACGATCGCTTCATTTATTGATACACACGCGTTTACTTTACGAGGGCGGATTTACACAATCCCATAAACAACGTAACTTATGAAGCCTAGAAAATCCTCGGTGACACTAAAATCCATAGTTTACACCCATAACCGACCTTTACGGTTATCCTTTGATCGTCGCCGCCATTGACGTCTCTGTCATCCCAATTAGGACGCAGTAAAATCTCCTCCCACCTCCCGTCCTTTTTTGTGTCCGACGTCGTTTTTAGGGTTGAATGTGACTGAGATTTTTCGTCGGTAACGTTCTTCCGCAAAGGGACGGGACACGAACACGTTGATAAAGAAAAAAAAAGGAAAACGGGTTGTTTCCCGGGACGAACAATGTGCAGGTATAATAACCAGATATAATTTCGAGACAACTGATTAGAGCGTTCCTAAGTGCATTCCCGACAGGACAGACGTTATTTTTTTTAGAGAGATTTTTTAATAAAAAAATATATGCGGTCATAAATTACTGGTAACATGTTCCGCTTTTTCAAGTTTTAGAAACTGTAAAACCACTGTGTGGTTTTTGAAAAATTCGAGAGACAATAAGAAGTCACTTCTTCACTTTTTGCGTTTCTGACGACGCACTGAAGCGCGTTTTTTACGGAGAAAATTACAGAACAAAACTCGTAACGCGCGTCGAACATGTGTATTTCGAAATATCAAGAAATTGTGCGCACACGATAAATTCAGAGATTGAATGCCGCTTAAATTCCTCGTCGATTTTAAAGTAGACACGCGATGGCGACTTTCACTTTCAAACGGAGTGGTCTGGCGATATCGTGGCGCGTGTTAATTGTATTATTAATTAAGGTGAGCCCGCGCGCGCGCGCACGAGCGAGCGAGCAAACGGCCGATGCGCTGTTATAGCGCGCGTAATTAAAGCTGCATTTTCGCTCTCTCTTTCTCGCCCGGTCTGTATATGTTGATCGCATGCGCCGCGATCGTTTCCTGTCGTTCGTCGTTGTCGACGCTTTCTGGTACGTCGCTACAACACAGTTTCATCGGTGATTTTCCGGCGATGGAACGAGAACGGGAACGCGCGCGCGCAAGACGGGGAACGAATCGCGGCTCACCGCGGGGGATCTCACGGAAAACAAGATCTCATCAAGATAGCTGGATGCTCGCACTCTGTTGCACCGACCTGACGTACCGGCTCCTGCAACTGCCATGCACCATTAACCGAGATCCAGCTAGAGGCGTTCGCATACACAAAATAAAAAAAGAAAAAAAAAAAGAAAAACGAATAGAAAAAGATGCGAGAAGGGAGATGTGACTAGTCACGTTGTAGCACGTCGGGGAATCTTTTTTTTTTGTTTTCTCTTTTTCTCTCTCTTTCAGTTACACACATTATATTTTCGTGGTCGATCTTCTTCTCCGATCTCTCTCCTTCCGAGTTGCGATTTCTCACTTACTACAGGAAAGACCAACGATCGTTGAAATGGAAAATCGTTTAGGTCTAGGCGAAACACCGTCGAGAAAGATATGCACGCGCGATCTCGCGCACGGGCGAACTCATTACGAGTATTTAACGTCGTGCTCGCTTCCTAATAAGATCTTCGCAAACACGCTGTGAGCGCGATCGTGAGTCCCCGTGTGAGACTTGTTAAAGATTGATAAAAATATTTTTAGCACGTACCTATAAAACTTTGCTGGATGAAAAGCATCTTACGCGTTTCGAAAGATATCGATCTCTCAAGAGCAGAAAAATATCTATTTGCGTGTCTTTTTTTTTTTTTTTTGAGTAAGGACACACGCATTCGGTTCAATGTATGCACGTAGCTTGAATCAGTTGTACTGCACGATCAAGTCTCTCTCTCTCTCTCTGTCTATTTCTTTTATTGGATGCCTTACTTACGGCATCTTATCAACTAAATATCCTACAATTTCCAATTTCGAAGTGCCACTTCTCATAGGCAGACCTGAGTATGTAGCACGTACAGTTATTTCGAGAGACATCGATTGAGAGATCAGGACTGGAAAAATATCTTTTCGCGTATCTCTTCGTGTTTTGACAGCGAAAATTCCGCGTTGTTCGGATCTAAGTACGTAGAGCTTGAATCAGTTGTGCTCTCTCCTTACAAAGTAAACATTACGCAACAGAATATCGCGCGGTATTAATCACGCAGCTCGTCGTTTGTTATCCACGGAGAAATGCTTCCGTGTTTTCTTGAAGAGAAGAGAGAGAGAGAGAGAAAGAGAGAGAACCTCTCCCTTCTCCGGCATCTGCACAGTCTCGCGGTACATAATAAATACCCGTTCCTCCCTCCGTTCCTCCCCCTTCTCGTCCGCGAGTCACTAAAAGTTCGCTGGCATCGTTTCCTCGTAATCGCGAATGACGGATCGCGATGTAACGAGGGTCAGTCGTATAAATTACAGCTCGCAGGATCTCGCGTGTGTTACGTAGCGCGCGCGCGCGGTCACAGGTGGGAACGCGTCCTCCCCCTCACCTTCCGTGTACCCGATACGGACTTTGAGCTATAAAAGAGGTAAGGAAAAGAGGAGCACGAAAGAGAAGTGAGGGGAAAGAGGAAAGAAGAAAAGGAGTATTTGTATACCGCGCGGGTATCAACGCGCGTATCCGTCCGCGTGCCGATTGGACTTTAATTTGAAACGGGCGTCAAAACCGAGCCGATGATAGTACCGCGAAGACTCGAAATGGATGGTTTTCATGGGGGCCCCGCGATGGTACTCCGAGGAGAACGGGGCCCCGACCGAGGGCCCGAGCGCGGCCCGGCGATGTTATCTGGTCCGGTGGGAGGCATCTGCCGATATGTATACAATGCCATAGGTCCGCTGGGATTATTACAGCCTTGACAAATTGCCGCGGTGAAGGCCGACCCTGGTAATTATGGGGCGCAGAGAGACGCAGATATAAGGATCGAGCGCGCGCGCTCATATGTATGCGTGTATGTATACACACACACACACACACGCTTACACATATATCGCTATAATATATATACTGTCATACATCTATGTATGCACCGATATACGCGATTTTCTGCTCGCGATCGCGGTATACGTCTCGTTCCTGATTGGTAGACCCGTTATTGGGAAAGATTTTTCGCCTTTCACGACGCATCGCCACGCTTGTTTCGCTCGGTTTTCGCGTTCGGCAAACCGACGACCGTCATATTTATTTTATGAGTGTTACGCTGCCCGGTGCAAGGGCGCGTTAATTAATTTTGCTTTCACTTTCAAGCGGAGTTTCTTTTCTTTTTTATAGAGAGACGCGAAAGTGCCTTGACGATCGTGACGAGAAAAAATAGAGACGCCTACGTTTGACATTTGCACGACATCGCGCCGAGCGACGCACGTCGGTTCTCATTGGTAGATAATATGTAAAAGAACGAAGCGCGCTATATGAGTGATCGACGGAGCATTTCGAGGCGGGGGTGTTGTTTAGCTGCAGATCGATCCTTGATACTACTCGCTGAGAGGGAGGGGAAGAGATCCGGGGGGAGATGCGAGCAGGCGGCACAGAATTATTGCTCGGTGCCTTCTCGCACAGAACCTTTCCCGGCCGCTCATCTCGTACTCTCGAGCGTGTACGTGATCTCGTAGGACGATGGCTACCAGACTTGAATCCCGGCACGGTCGTGATTACGCTGGGATATATCACCGCCGGTCGCTGCAGGGTTCGCGTTCGATGTTTTATTCCTATCGCATGATGTAAATGTGGACGCGGTAAGGATAGGCGCGCTGGCGTGAAACGTGGGGACCCGGAAGAAAAAAACATTTAAATTAATGCATCGGGGTTAATGAAGGGTCAGGGAGGATCATCAGTTATTGATGGAAACGAAACTGTTGCCCCCACACGGCAGAACAGATCTCGGAATTGTCCGGTCGTGCTTTAACAGTCGAGATATATATTTATATGCGTGTTAATTACATATACACGTACAGTAAACACGTTCCAGATTATCTAAAAAGACTGATCAACATTGATTTTCTTTTGCCATTCCGAGTTTTCTCGATGTCTTAAAACTTTCGCGACGCGAGAGAGGAAAGAGAAGGAGTTTACGAAATACGAGTTTTTCCGAGAAAGATTATCGCCGTAACTCCGTAAGTCTCTCCAGACGACGATTCAGTTGATGGCAATGGCCGATCATGAAAAAGAGAGCACGAAAAGGAGTGTAATTACGAGCGTCCGCCCCGAAAATGCGCGGACGTCCGTAGACGAGCCAGCCGAGCCAGTCAGCCAATCAGCTAGTCAGCCCGGGGCATTAATATTTTCCCCGGTCTTTTCTCAGACGGTATCTCCAGCGACGACCTCGGCCCATTAGCCCACCTAATTTATGCATCATCAGCGCAACCCTTTCCCCTTCCTGCATCCATCTTTTCGACTGAAAAGTTTCTAAAGATTCTGCTCTCTTCCAACCCCCTTTCCCGTTTTCCTCTCCCACTCTTTGGCAGTGTGGCTCGCGTCTTAATTACGAGGAAAAAGGGTTTCGCGTGCCGCCTTTTCAACGCGGAAAACGCCCTTCGTCCTACACCCCCGCCTATACAACACATCTCTCCCTTTACGGTACATAACAAAGAGTCCAATAAACGGCAGGGGGTACCTGTATCCATTGGATTACCGAGTCGGGGCACAAAAGGCGCTATAATTTCATAAATATGTCGTGAACTTCTACGGGTTCCAGCTCTCTCTCTCTCTCTCTCTTTCTCTTTCTCTCAAAAGAGAAAGAGAACCTCGCGAGTCGTGACGGTAATAAAACGACCGGAGTGCTGTCGTTAACTTTTGTGCATCACGAAAATAACAAGCCTCGGGTATTCCGAAGCTCCTATTTTTTTCACGTAAGAAAATTACACTCGCAATAAAATTGCACCTCACAACAAAGAGGCACAGCGTTATCAATCCTTTCCTCGTCGTGGTTTATCTATCCGTTCCGGATGGCGCATGGAGGTTGAAGGACGTCGCGGATTGGTGGATCCCGGACAGTAGCCAGGTGCGTTTCTTGTTGCCCCGTGACGTCATTAATCCACCCATCGTTTTTCAAGGGAGCGCGAGGGCATTGTGTAACGGGCGGGGGATGCTACGCAGCTGCTAACAAGGACGGGTTTGCCAACCTCCGCGTCCCTGTACATACGTATACATATACACGGACGGTCGCGCGCACTCACATATACAAATATATATCCCGCGAAGGATTCCACGCCCGGCACAAGAGAGAAATGGCGGATTCTTGATTCTTGATATTAAAGTCCCTGCCTTTCGTCCGTGATTCGTTTTCTTCTAAGCGAGAGCGATTCTGTGATTGTTTTCTTTTTTTTTTTTTTTTTTAGTTGTAACCCCGCGATGGTCGTGTGCGTGAAAATGGTCGAACATGTGTTTCTTTCTACTTCGAGGATTTCTCTTTTCTAATTCGTCAGACATAGATGAGGTATATAATCGCGCTGTTACATAATAACAGAGCAGATGTCACGCGTTCTAGATAAAACAGATTCACACAGAAATATAACACGTGTAATAATTTTTCTACGCTACAGTTATTTCAAAGCCAAATAATGAAACAGATATGTTTTTTTTGTAAAGTTTTAAATTTTTACGACTACTATATTAGAAGAATTTTTCTCTGTGATTAAGAATTTAATCTGAATATCAAATTCGCACGCGATTATTAATTTCTTGCCATTTTTTTTTGTCTCGTCGACGAGCTCTATCCATTTTCGAATGCTCGAGCGAGTTTCAGGGGATATTGAATGTAACGCGCCATCGTGACAGCGTCGGGGGGACGACGTTGCGAAAGCCATGGCAGAAATAGGGTAAATGAGAGAGGAGGGAACACCGTGCGGACGGGGGTGGTTTAGAGACGGGGTTTAGAGAACGGGACTTGCCCTAATGAAAGAGAGCTGAGCTCCCACTCAACTAGTTCTCATCTGTCCGGTTTCCCATGCGAAATAAAATATCGCTAATCACTCGTACGCGGGGCGGTAAGTACCTTCCGTCAGAACGTGCACGCGTGCATCTGTGTACCCAGTGCCCTTCCCAAATCCCCCCGACCGTTGGATCACATCCCTTCCTCCCTTTCCCCGCGTGATCGTGCGTGCCGTCCTACGATGATGGCGATTTTGGCCATTTTTCTGGCTCCGATGATGACTGAAACGGAGCTCTTCTTCCTTTGTTCGGCACCGATGAAATTCCGCGCGTTCTAAGTGGAATATAAAAAAAAAAAAAAAAAAAAAAAAAAAACAAAAATACCGACGTGTAAAGGCTTGTCCGATTAAAAAAAATATTATTTTTTTATAAATAGAAAACAAAAAAATATATAAAATATCACTACGACTTGGGAAACTTGAAGATTGTCGAAGAAGAATGCGGCCGTAGTCGCACGCGCTTGCAGAAAAAGAGAGCGAAGGACAGGGAATGCGCGTATATGATGGCCGCTTTCCTGTCGGCTGTTCATAAAAAATTCAGTTTTAAAGCGACCGCGCCCGGAACAACCCTTTGTCAATGAGGACAGAAGGGCGCCCCTTCAGACGAGAGGGCACGCACAATGCGTGGGGCGTGTGTCTCTTGGTGTGCCCTATTTACACAGCGACAGCCTCCGCGTATGAGACAGGAGAGAGCCGTAGTGTCGCGCGCTCACTCTGTCTCTTATATCCCCCCCTCGTTTCTTCTCTCTTTTTCGCGCGTCTCTCCTTCGCCCTCGTGCGCGCACCTCGTTCCTCGATTATTGGCGTGGACAAGCCCCCAATGTATTGTGAGACCCCTCGAGCGATCCCAGCCAATCGGGACACCGCATGACGATTTTATTATGAAAAAGCGAAACGTTAGGGTGGATCGAACCCCTTTGCAATCCACGAGGGGTGAGGCGCGAGAGCTACGGAACGGGACAAACGTCCGTTTGCGTGTCCCGAATGTTTACCATTCCCCGGTTAAATGCTCGTCGGAGTTAAAAGAAATGAGAAAGAAGGGACACAAAAAGAGAACGAAACGAACTAAAAGGTGAAAGAAAAGATGATTGCACCGCCAACATCGGCGCGTTGTCGTGTCGACCGTGGAACGGGGAGAGGGAAGGAAGGGAGAAACTTGAAGGATCCGCTTTGGTCGAAGGATTTGTTGTTCCTCATATTCGCGAAACGAGGGTTGGACAGTCGCCCTCGACGAGGAGCGAGCGCGAGACCCTCGTTTTTCCCGTCGTGACGGCCTCGAGAGCCCTTAATTTTCTCGTCGTCTCGTCCGTTTTCGCGTGCGACACGAGCGGCCAAGTCGAGTGGAAATGAAAAGCGCGAGAGACCAACCTTGAGACTTGACAGCCAAGCTCTAGTCGGCGATTCACTCTGCCGTGAATTATTCAAGAGTTCAAACGTCACGTCATACGAGATGTCATGTAAAAGAGAGAGAAAGAGAAGAGAGACCGCGAAAGGCTGTAATAGCCACAACTTTCTCCGTTCTCAATAGGCGATGGTGTCCACACCTGTTTGTGTGACAACAAACGCAAGTGCGACACATGCTCATTGCGTAATCCGTTAAAGTGGGAAACAATTTGGAAAAACAAAGTATAGCCTTGTTATTTTCGCACCTCGGCGCAAAAAGGATAAGCCGTGGATAACAGTAATAAGTAACGTTTATACGGCTATATTGTGACCGTGACGAGATCTTATTTTCGTGGCTCCTGATCAACAAAAACACCTGCTCCGATAGACCCGATGATAGATAACGCCTCTTCAGACGCTTTCTTTCTCTTTCTCTCTCGCTTCCGTGGCCGGTGTCCCCGGGACCGGAAGCAATACACGTAGTAATAAAAGTAACGACCGAGACCGAGTTATGGGCCACGTGTCATCTTTCCGGAGGTAGGTCGAAGAAACCATCGCGCGGCGCCGCCGGCAGGCTTGCACTTATCTTCGTGGCCGGAAGCTAGCCCCGTGACCGCTTGACGGTCGATTGTATTAATAGGGATACGGCGGCGCGCACACCAGGGTGAACATACCGAATGATTATCGGTAAATGACAGAAACCGCAGATCGCCTGTCGTCGGCTACGGGTAACGTCAGTCGTGCGCAGGCCGCAGCGCGCGCTCGAGAGCCACCATATGTCGGCTGTCCGAATTAAAGCTGGCGATCCCGGCACGCAGTCATCGCTCTTCCGTGCCGGCAAGTTTCCCCGACTCTTTCGACAGGTTCAAACTTCATTTCGCCGATTGTTTCACCGCCCGCTATTTTCTTTCTCTTTTTTTTTTTGTCGTTCGAAAGACAACGTCTGATCTCATTTCGCAGCGAATTTATTTCAATTTGTATTAAATATGCAAGTTCTTTAAAGTCGTAAAAACATGATATTAACCGATTAAAATCGAACGTGACACGCGCAGCGGCAAAGTTGACGAGATTTTTTTGTAGAACACGTTTTAATTCTCAAATTCGCGGATATGCGACGGACTAAAATGTAATCAATCGCTTTTGTCATTTGTTTAACGCAGAATCTCTCTCTGTTTGTTCCGAACAAACAGTAGACGAACGATGTGCAGGGAATTAACTGCGGATATTACAGTTATCACAAATATTGATAGTTGTGTCAAAATGATAAAATTCGAGTAAAATATAAATTGTGTAAGCAAGCCAACGAGATTTACGCGCATTCTCTGAAATACAATCGCAAAAAAATATCATCGCAAACACTTCGGTCGAATTGCGCGTTCCGTAAGAGTCGTTAAAATTGTTAATTATGCCGTTGCATCTAGACGTGCGTAAAATATAGACATTTATGAGGCCGCGCGACATCTGCCTACAACCTGGAAGATCGGAAAGTTTGTACAACAGCGCGCAACCTGTCCGGTTTTTATAGAACAAGCGGGAAAAGGACGAAGGAGAAGGAGCGGATAATTAGGTTTG
The DNA here is from genome assembly GCA_014825685.1 of Pseudomyrmex cubaensis. Classification (NCBI taxonomy): domain Eukaryota; kingdom Metazoa; phylum Arthropoda; class Insecta; order Hymenoptera; family Formicidae; genus Pseudomyrmex; species Pseudomyrmex cubaensis. The sequence goes on along the minus strand of QVOA01004720.1, from coordinate 25,621 downwards.
TCCGAATAATTGGTCTTAGGAGCCACGGGACCATATAACCCGGGGGATCTCTGCTGCGCAACGGTTCGCGCCGGCAATTTGTCCGAAATGCGTTCCTCGCCTTCCTGGATCTCGCCGTCCTTTTTTTTTTTTGTCGTGACCTCCGTCACGACACCATAATGAAAACGGCGAAGTGTGGAATTGGCGGGCAATTTTCGGGAGTTCCGTTCGATCTATAATTTTCGAAAACTGTCCACCTGTTCCCTCGTGACGTTACGAAACACGGCGAGGACATGGCTTCGCGGAATAGAATGTATCTGTACGCGCCCGACCGTGCGGATCGTCTGCAATTTGCCGAAACAGTCGATTTACGTTAATACCGGGTGGTTTCGCGCGATTTGTTCGACGAAAATAGAATTTTCTCACAAGACTGTTGAGCGGATTCGAATTCGAGACCTTCATGTTCGCAGCTCCTGCGCACAGGCCGCGAGACCACTGAGCCGGTCTCAATCATACTTAAAGAAAAAAACAAATCGACAAATACATATAACGGAGACTCGCGATGCGAGTTTAACGACCGTGTCTCGAATCTAAGATACAGTTCTTGCCCAACGGGCGCGATGACGCGAACCGATCGCCGGGAAACCCGTCGCTTTCTGTACGCGGCTAATTGTATGCGGAATTGCATTGCCACCCGACCGGAGATGGCATGCGCACCGATGGCATCGCACAAGCCGGGGCCACGACACATCGTTAATTCGTTTACAACTTCCACCACCGCGGACGCATACGTGCAGGTATCTCTCTCGCTAACATATCGGACAGACGCTTAATGAGTTTTGTTGCGCGGGGAAAGAGAGGAGAAAAGAGGGGAGGGAATGGAGCCCTCCAGATATAGCTGAGTTATTCGTGATCGCTAATAGGAAAACGTTATAGAAGAGCAGAGAAGCGCGCGCGCAAAGTTAACGGAAGTCTCCGTGCGAAATCGCGCGACGCGGAAGACACACGTCGGCGCTTCGGGACGGTCACGATATATCCCACTTCCACGCTTTATATTCGTCCGAGGATCGATCGCGCGCGCGATCCCCTTTTCGCGTTCTCGCGAATAAAGACGCACGAACCCGGAGCGGGTCCGGAGTTGGCACGTATCACGCGTCAACTTGTCACCCGTTATACACCCGCTGACTTTCGCGCTGCGGCGGCGTTGAGAAATCAAGCGACGTTCGTTATCTCGATTCGAGGTTGCCGGCCGAGGTTGAACCGTCGCCAGGCGCTCTGACACGCAAATCGCGGTTTTAGATTTACCTGCACGCGGCCCGTTTTTTTTTTTTTTTTTTACATCCAACCCTTCATAAGGCAAAAGGTCGCGAAGATGTTTTGAAAAAAATACACGGTCGCTCCGTTTAATCACGTAGCTTCAAGCTAAAGCTTTGTATTTCCACATGTTACAATCAGCAGGTAGGTCAGATATTATTTATGCCGTTGGTATTCGTTGACCCAATCTCCCGGGGACGAAAGGTTTCATCGGCTTTCCTTGAAAGCGCGGTGAGATGCGAGACACGAAAAAACGGGGTCGGGACGAGATAATAAAAATCCTTCTCCTCGTGCATCGTTCGCGATCACGGTGGTCGACCATTCGGCGTGTCACCTGCCGACTCGCAGTGAGAGAAGGATAACGTTGCCCCCAGGCTCAAACACGATATAGAAACGATCCTCCCCCTCCGTGCGAGATCACTAAATACTCGCGTGTTCTCTCAAGTGTATCGTCCTCCCCCGTTTTACGAACTTTCCACTCTCTATTATGAAAGAAAAATCACCGGCCACAGATTTCGTACGAGTTACGAGCCGCGACCTCCTCTCTTTCGGCGCATCCAGCCGCCGCGGCACAAAAAGAAATGAGGGCTAATAAAACTCGGGTATCCGATACTATATATCTCCCGACTATCCAGGATTTTCCAAAGATCCGTGTAATATAAATAGATACTAAACGATAATAAATAATTAGATACTAAAATTTAAGCACTCGGATATAAGAATTTATATAAATACTAATAATAAATAAATAAGACAGTTTCAACCATGTACAGCTGAGATTGTCTACTACTTATGTGTGTCAAGTGTTAATTTATATTAACACTAAGTGTTAATTTGTATTTTATTTATTTTTCAAATTTTATTTTTTCTTGATTATTGTTTTATTATTCGATAATTTAACTATATTCTAGACTATCACACTTTAGACAGAATTGTTATCTGCAACCTGGATTATATGAGAGAACTATATCGCGTTTTAGCTCAAACGCAACTTTCTCAATCTTGTTTACATTGAAAAAAAACCGCTTTCCCTCGATCAAAACGTTTGCAACTTAGTAATTAATAAAGAATTGGAAAAAAATACACAAATCAACCGTGTCCGGACTCTTATTGGCTATCCTATACTTAATGAATTAAATAAGTAGATACTAATATATAAGTGCTAATATAAGTGCTAATATAATCTTCTATACTCGGTTGTACATTAAGGACAATGTACGTATCGCGCGCGCGTACACACATGTGTGTAACGACCCGCGGAGTACGTAACGTTAAGCAGATGCCGAGGCCTGCGGGACGGTTTACTAACGGTGAGAAGGGATTTAATATGCGCGCGGTAGGCGTGCACAACGCGGACTCGAGCATCAATCAGGAGAGAGAGAGCCGTGCGGCGTGCCGTGAGTCGCGCACAACTTCCGCGCGTTGTCGCGCCGTGTTTGTGCGATAACGCGCCGTGTATCATTGTCGTCTTTCGTCGTCGCGCGATTTTCCCATGGAATGAACTCGCGCGGCGACTTTGCGCTTATTGTCAACGCACGTCGCGCGCTCAGCGGATGTCGCTGTCGTTAAGTCTCAACATCTCTCCTCGACATAAATCTCACGGTGTAACCGATCTCGCTGTACGCCATGTTTCTTATCCGTCTGAGCGCACTTATCGGCTCGGTCCGCGCCGAGAGTCGTGTAAATCGCGAGCAAAACGTTTTGCCCTTCCTTTCCGCGGATGTAAGTTCGCAAAAATAGAGAAATGTAAGAAATATGAGAGGCAGAAACTTCGCGCGCGTACACGCTGTGATATTGCGACGCCGATTCCATCTGCGTGTATTTTCACTAATAGAAACACGAATACAACAAATACTTTGAAAGCTATTAAGAAGCGTAGAAACATAGTCGACGAGCGTGTATATACGAGCAAGAAATTCGAACAGACGCGCAGGCTTTAACGACGTTTTAATTCCCGCCAAGAAAGGCAAACGCGGATCGATGTTTCGCGGTCTCCCGTTCGCGCGTATACTCTTCTTGTGTATACGCGCGTGTATACACGGCACGCAAGATACGGTATATAACCTACGATGGGATGGACGCACGCACGCACGCATGTACGCACGCACGCACGCACGCACGTAACTTCACGATATTGCGAAAAACCGAGTGTGTGGCGCGTGTGAAACCACGAGCGCGACTCGACGCGTATGGAAATGGCGCGCGGTTGCCATTGTATGGAAATGGATACGAGTCCGCTCGCGGCAGAAGCAACCACTGTGACCAACTGGCTCTCCTCTCTGGCCTGCCTGCCTACCGACTCGTAATGTCGCTGTCAAGAAAGCGGCAAAGCCTCACTCCGTGCCTCGTAAAATCGGACGCGTTGTACAACCTGGCGTATCTAGGCGCTCGCTACGGCACGCATGTAAAACAGCCCTTGTTTCACCGCAAAACCGGTTAACACACTTAAACGTTTTTTTTTACATGTAGTACGTTTTTCGAAATTTGTATCTTCCTCCTTCGAATGTAATTTTTTTTTTTTTGACGAAATATACACGCAATAAGCCTGAACTCGCGCAATCGTTTAACGTGCAATTAGCTCCGCGTTCTTCGGTATCGCGAAATTTCGGTTTAACTCACGCGGCGCGCATCGACGCGAAGAGATTAATTGCCTCGGCCATCGTTTGTTTTAGACACGAACGAGCCGCGGCGTCAAATCCGGGCGGGGATTTATCAGAGTTAAGCCTCGTGATCCGTTCTCGTTGGCTGCTAGTAATGTCCTTGTCAAGAAACCGGCGGGCGCGCAACCGGCCGCCGTTTTGTCGGGGCGCGCGTTCGTAAGGAAAAAAAAAATAAAAATAAAAAGCGCGCGTATGTTTCTCGAAGATGCTCGCTCGCAAACGTGTGTCGTGCGTGAATTATTATATTTTTGAAATAAACGGCGAACGCAGAGCAACACATTAAAAAGAGAAAATTCTTAAAAATTTACTTAGCAACCGGTGATGGAAATATTCAATAACGAGACGTCAAAATCTCGCAGACTGCAATTTCCCTACTTCCTAATACGCTTATACATCGCTCTCCTCGCGAAAAAAAAAAAGGATATATCATTATAACATACCCTAAAGTGCTTCGCATAAGTTGAAAGGTTTGCAAGAGACGCGCGGCGTAAATTCCGCGAAGAAATTTAACCGACAAATTATAATCGCCCGCCAACTATGTTGTGTGCCGGAATAGCCCGACGTCATATCCCGCGCCTTCATTCCGCGGCCGTCCCCGCGCGCGTAATAATTCGCGCGCGCGCGCGCGCACGCTCGCGTTTCTCGCGGCACAACCTTTCCAGGGTGTATCCCGCGCAAGAAGAATGCAACACACATTTCCTCCGTGCGAACATCTGTGTTCGCACTCGTTACCGCGCGCGAATAGATTCCGCGGCGTACGTTACTTTCTTGCGCACGCGCTCGTTCTGTCTAGCAATAAAAGTTCTTGCGCCGTGGTGACATTTCTCGCGATAAATTAAACGTTCGCGCGAGAAATGCGAAAGCATCGAATAAAAAAATAAAATTTACACGACGGTTTTTACAAAACCGGCCACGCCGCGGAGAACCGATGTCAGACAGAATCGAACGAGACATCGCGTTGCGCCGAGAGATCCACTCCTCTCTCTCTCTCTCTCTCTTTTCTTCGGAGCCGAGGACCTCCTGCGGACAGCGCTCGGAACAGGCGCTCGTCGTAAAAGTCATTTTACACGCTCGCGCGAGGGACAGGTGACCCGCGTCGTGTACCTGGTGCCAGTCGGCCACATCGAGAAAGAGCGAGCGAACGAAAAATAAAAGAACCGAGCGTACGCGTATATAACACGGTCCCAGAGAGGCCCTGTGTATGCGAGGCGCGTACGAACGCGCCGATGTCGTCGAGGCGAACAGACGTCTCGCGACCTCGACAGTATCTCGCCCTTCTTTCTCTTTCGTCATGGCCGACCACGAGAATACCCTCGATATACCCCGAGTCGGAAGATTGTCAAGTAAACACACAGCGACATCAAGCCGATCTCGAGCCGTACGTTGGGTCCGGAGGACACTGAAGTCCTCGCAAGTGATATTTCACGACACCTGGCACGTGTGCGCGTTTCAAATCATAGCGCTTTATATCCCACATGATATTCCCACGCGAAACCGAACACACGCGTGTGAGAGCTTTACAAGACTCTGTGATGATACACACACATAAGCCTTGAACAAAAAATTACACATATAAGATTTATGTACATATTCTGAGGAAGATCGATAAAGATCGCTAAAAAAATCGGAACAGTATGGTAGCGCTACGAGATGGCTCGTCCGATAAACGGTGAAGTCTTTAAAACCTCAATTCCATTCCGCTCGACCTATTTACTCGCGTCTGCCAATTTTTTTTTTTCTTTACAATGCGGAAAACAACATCGGATTCCGAAGCAGGTGCATGACGACTAGACCGCTCTCCTCCGATGTTGCGGCCTCTCAGAGACAACTCCTGACGCAGAACCCTCCCCCTTTAATTCCTCCAGTCTCGCTTTTAAATGTTTCGTTCCCCGTCGCTCTCGGGTACGGCCACAGGACAGTTCCTTCGAATCTGGAATATCGTAAGAGGGAGAATCCTATCTGCCACAACACCACGACGTATCCCTAAGCCGCAGTAATAACCAGCGGGAGGACGAAGGAAGAGGGGGAGGGAGGAGGGGGAGGAGAAGGAAGGAGCAGAACGAGCCACGGGCAATAATCTCGATGGCTCGCCAATTACGTTCGTCTCGTGGCCATCTGCTCCTCCGGGCCAGGAGACCCGATGACCGCTCATCCTTCAACAACCTTCCTCCTCTATTCCGCCCCGCGGGTCCCCTCTCGCATCGCCGATTGCTCCGACTCCGGATCTCCACCTTCGCGCCGTCTCTCATCGTTCTCATCGGGCCCGGAGAAAGAGAGAGAGAGAGAATGAGGTTTCGGGGCCCGAAAAGGCGGCGACGTAAATTGCGGAATCAATACCGGCCGTGACCGCGCGCGCGCGCGCGCGAACGCGTTCCCTCTCTCGCGCGGTTTGTCGCGCGGTAATCATACGATGTGTTGTACGATATATACCCCGGACCCCGAAGAGAGTGCGGTTCGAAGGGGCCCCGGGTATATTGTGACCGCGTCCCGAGATGCCGCCGCTTGGACAAGGGAGGAGAGGGCACGTATATAATTACGCCGAAATCGTAGTTAGGCGCGCACCTATAGCACACCGCGCCGGGGTTCCGAAAATTGATCACGTACCGCGTCGGGGTCCCGGTCCCTTCCCTCCCCCTCCGCCTCGGACCCACCTATCCTCTGCTACCACCCGTTCTTCTCTGTCATTATCGGGAATAAAAGTCACCGCTACTCCATCGGCGCGCTGGAGGAATCCGTTGCGGCGACACTCTCCCCCGTTCAAGGGTTACGACGGGGTCCCCTCTTTCTTTTTCTTTTTTTTCTCTTTCTCTCTTTCTGTGTTTGCTTCTTCGATGCACGGGTCGAAATTCGCGAACGATCGAAAGGGTTTCTTTTTCAAAACATCTTCTACATGTTGCAACAAGCGGAGCAAGAAATGTGTGTTAAGTAAAAAATAACACGTTTCTTCACGGAACACGTCGATTCTCACGTGTTGAAATATTTCCGCAGCAGCAACGGTCTCTGTACACTCTATCAAAATATGAGATATCTTACGCATTTCAATTAAGCCGACGAATCACGAGGTGGAATTAATAACGATGGATGAGAAGAATATGACCCGGCGCCCGGGCTCATTTAAGAAATGGGAAACCCCATTAGCATAGAAGTACGACGACGGTGTCGAGAAGGAATGAGGGAGGAGAGGAGGAGGGACAGCGGGAGATCGGAACGTCCATTGTGTACCAAGGCAGGACGGAGGGACCCGCTTTCGGCCGGCCGTGTCCGCCGGAATTCGTCGAGCGTGTCCGCGCGGTGTAGTGTCTCAACGAGGAGAGTCGGACGCGCGTCGTGAAAGCGAGTAGAGAGGTCGCCTGTCCGACTCTTCGGCGTGGCAGCGCCGTCATCCTCACACAGCGGCGTCATTTTCACACGCCGTCGCGCCAGGATCGGCGCCGCTCCACTGCGACTCGTTTGCGCAACGCCGAGCGTACGCGGTCACCCGCGAAGCGACCGACTCTTTCCCCGGCGTTATTACGAATATCTCTTCTTACACAAGGACACGAAGTTATTTTTCACGAACAAAAGAAAGAAACGACACACGAGGTGTAATACAGTCGAGTTGATCTTTTGACAAAGCGGAGAATATAAATTACAGCGCGCGCTCTGTGCGATCGAGTCTACTTTTTGTTTTCTTTTAATTCTAGGCAACCGGTTTGTGCGATGCTAACGCGATCGATTATTCATTCCGCGTTTTCCGTAAACGCATCTCCCGTTCGCCACGTCAACGCATTACACCGTTCCCGTTACACTCTTACGCGATCGGACTCGGGGGGGAAAACTCGAGCGTCCTTTACGCGCGAGCGTCACATCCGGGTGTCGGAGACGCACGTGCGTGTAAATGTACGCACGCTCGCGTGCACGCACGCAACCACGTCCGATACTGATTCAGCATCGCGTATAGCGGAATAACGCGAGGTGTACTCGCTGCCGACATTTATACGATTCAGACTGCGGTATATTTCGAATCTGCGTTTGTGCGTTTCGCGCGGCGATCATTATTCTTCTAAGGATATTTTCTTTGTAAACGGCCGAGTTGAGAAAATATTACCGTCATATGTAATCCCGCGTGCGACATCCGCCCCTAATCGACCCTACGAAAATGGGTGTGTCAGGTCCTAGAAGTCTGCCGAGAGAGAAAGACCTTATACGCGCGCGGTAGGTCCGGGATTGTATAAAGTCCGTATATATCCTCTCCGTGCAGTCGTTCCAGTGCACGGAGCCAGGTCATCCGTCGACGCCGCGTCCACGCTCGGGTAAAGAAGCAGTCCAAATGGAAAGAATAATTAGGCGGATCTCTCTCGGACGGACGAGTGTGTGTGTGTGTGTGTGTCGGTCCTCCTTTCCTCTTTTCGTATATATAACGCTCGCGATTGCACATCGCGTGTGCATACCGCTCCGTCGATTCGTTATCTCTCGCTATGACGCGTGCTCGTATATGCGTGACTATACGGAGGAGTCCCGTCATTTCGCCAGCGGCCACGCCGTAATTATTTAACGACGCGTTAATCCCACGGTTCCGTCTTATTGGTACATATTCTCCGAGCGTGCATATATGTATATATATATACATATGCGGGGAGATCGGTCGAGTGGAAAGGGGACGACGCACGGTTAATCTCGGCGCGCGTGATTAGTTTGGCTTTCATTAACGTGTCATTTTGTTTGCGCAAATTGAGGCTTCGCCTCGATATTGGAGAGGATAAGTTAATAACTATTTCTATATATATGTACAAGAGAAATAATTATTAAGTTATCTTCATATATAAAAAATTCTGAGCGTAAGATACGGCGTTAAAATACAGCGTGAAGATTGGGTCAATCTGAACGGAAAAGTCATTTGCCATTTTGCAAAATTCGCAATATTTGCTGAGTTATTAATTAATTAATGTGAGCCAATGAGCGAAATAGTTATTAGCTCGATCTTCAATATATCGCGAAGCCTCAATACGTACATCGAGGGAATCGGCGTGTATCGATATGTCACATCGGGTTGCGCGAGCTCACATGTGCGCGAAAAGTTTTATTGTTGTCAGTGGGAATCAGCTGCTCTCTCAGTATCTTTTTTTTTTCCAAGCGAAATATCCGACGTGGGATGTAATTTATCTGAAATCGAACTTAGGAAGGAAGCTACCTTTCAAATGTAATCCATCCAATCATCGGTTAAAACTTTTTCAACTCAGCTCTCTCTCTCTCTCTCTCTCGAGCACGAGAGATCGGTTGTTGTTCTAGCTGCGGACGATGCTGCGCCGACTGAAAGACGTATGTAAGCATACAAATCGGCGCTATTATATCGCCGGCCGTTCGTGTGATCGCACGCGGAGTACGCGCGATATATACACACGGGCGAAGTCGCGGGGACTAATCGAGATTCGAATCGCGAAATTAGTTCGTCGATTCCCGGCGAAAGAGAAGAGACGAGGGAGAAAGAGAAAAAGAGAGAGAGAAGAGAGAGGGAGAGAGATGAGGAGGTGCGGGTTTCATCCCCGCGTTCGCGTGTGGTCACCCAGGCTTATTAAGCAGGCCCATTCCTTATTGCGCGCCGCGAGAGCCGGCCCTCCTCGCGATATTGCGCTCTCTCGCGAGCGCTTAACATTATAAATTTATCAGTGAGAACGGGGCGACCAAAAGAAACGCGTTGATCGAAAGATGGAGGTAGGGAGTTCACCTCTGACCCGCCGAAGTATTTCGATATACGCTCTCGTGCCGCGGAGATATTTATTGGAGATAATTATAAGAGCGGTCGTAAAGTCTCGGACGGGCCCCGTTTCTTAAGCTGATATCTTACACTGCCCGTGGAGCGGGGTTCCTTACACGTATCTTTATACAAGGTGTCCCTCGCTGCGCCGAGAGCATTCGGTTGTTCGGCGAGAAAAACATTCGCAAGGAAGAGGGGTGTCTTTTTGCGCGTTGGATTTTGAGCTCGGTTTAATTAAATCGCTAATTAAAAGAACGAGTCTGTTTCGAATTTAGTTTCGATAAAAATTGTTCCGTCACAACGTTCAGCGTTATACAGTCGAGTAAAATAAAGTTTTTTTTGAGCTATTTGAATATTTTTCGGAAAACCGCAATTTGCGTTTTTTCGCTTATAGAATTTTGATCTTAAAATTAGCGACAGCGCAAAATATTGATTTTTATCTGCGTGATATTTCACATCTTCCGCTAGTGTAAATTTAAATGTATCGAGCAATTTACGTGGAAAATCCTCTTATCTAATTAAAAGAGAGTTCTCGAAGCAAAGAATCAATTCGGTACACACGAATGTTCTATGTTACAACAGTATCGGCTGTCATTCTACTTCGACTTTTACATGTCTCGCGCTAATCGTGTTAATAATTTCGCAAATATACATTACGCGTCGCTATCAGGCGGCTACTTCTCGAGCACCCCGTAGATGCGAGTCGACGAAGGCGAGGTGGTTGAAGATAGCACCCGGATAGCGAGCCGCCATGCAACTCGCGGAATGAAAATCGATCAGAGAAGCCGGTGCGAGGATCGAGATGATGCATCGATATCAAAAGTTGTAGAGTGGTTTCGCGCGCTCGCGTTCGTACTCTATCTCTCTCTCACTCCGTTCCTTCCCTTCTCCCGTCTTCTCTCTTGCGATCGAATCGCTGTTTGTTGGGGAATATGTCCGTAGCAATTTGGATTTGAATTATTCGCAATTTTCTTTATCTCATTTCCAGTTATATCTCGCACGTCCGAGGGTCCCGTCGAATCGCGGGTCCCCCCCCCCCTCTCCGACGATGTGTCGGATCGAGTTTCCATCTCAGGACTTTCGAGAGATCGCGGATATCTTCGCCGCTTTTAAATAGACCGTTCCACGGAGAGCTTCGACGGCGCGAGCCATCGATTCGACGGATTGATACACATCGAGCTTTTGCGGTCGTCGTTGTATTACACCCGGAAACGATAAATCCCGTTACGAGAAATCGCGACTTCGCATCGCGAAAAATAAGGAAGACGCGTTTTTTTTTATCACATCACGGCGGAGTACGATTTAGCAAGCGAGTTCCGGAAAATGCATGTGGAAAAAGCCATACAAGTCGGTTCGCACGTCCCGAGATTGTTAATTAAATTCGAAAGCGCGTCGTTCTCTTTCGGTTCGCTTCTTCGGTGCGCGAGAAAAGAAGCTGCTCCAAAGCGCGCACTAATTTCAGGGATTGTAACGGAACTGCCACATATCATAAGAGAGACAGAGAGAGAGAGACCGGTTTCACATTGTTGCCGTTCCAGAAAATCAATGTAAAAGGAGATGGAGAAACCACGTCAGGCAATTTTTCCGTGATCACGCTTTCCGTGATCCCTGATGTGCATCAACGACACGGCGGGAAATAATTTTACGGTTCTGCGTCTCGCATGCCGATGTAATAAGGATTATAATTTTTTTACGGGCACGTAATTGACTTCTTCTTCTTCTTCTTGAGAGTCGGTGCGCGCGCGAACATGATCCGAAGCTTTTATTACGTTAATACGAAAGCAGAGATATGCGATATATATGTATGTTCTAATTAAGAATATTCGAATAAAAGTATTTCTGCTTTAATTGCTCGTTATCGCAAAAGTTTTTTTTGATAATACATTTTGTTTGCTATCTTCTCGACAATGTATGTGGGAGAAGAGGGGAAAAAAGTGTTCCGAATATATTTGAATTCATAGACGATAGAAATTCGAACACAGTCGGATATGTCGTCAGCGCTAATAACAATTGCTCTTTTCTTTCCGCCGATATCACAAAAGTACATCGTAGGTCCGCGAGAAGAAGCGTAACGAAATAACAGATCGGTTAACATATAATTGTCGGCGTCCTTAAACCGGCTTCAATATTCGAAGTCTCGACAACGCGCATCGTGTGTAAGTTCCTCCGGCGAGAGGAGAAAAGATTAAAGGCATCTCGACCGGTAAAAAAAAAAAAAAAGAATATAGGCGCTAGAACGAGAGATAACGTCCGCGAATTCTCGCCGCGCGATTTCGAGCCCGATCGGTGCGAGAGCGATGTGACGACACGGCACATCGCGATGCAGACAGTTAATTACCGTTCCTGCGGTAACGTGTGTAATATGCACGTGTGTACGTCGGCGCGAAAGAGTGGCGGAGAAGAAAAAGAGAGAGACGGAAAAAGAGAGAAAAAAATTTTGCAGTCGGACGGCTGTGATATTACGGTCGCGTGCTTTCGCGGGTTACCGACACACACACACACTCGCTTATCGCGCGGCCCTTGGAAGTCGCGCGCGACGTTACTATCTCGAGAGTACGCGGGAACGCGTTCATATATTCCGTCGACTTTTTCCGCGCCGTTTCCGGGAGAGAGAGAGAGAGCCAGACATGTCAACGACGCGATAAGACCGCGGGACTCGATCGTGGAACAACAATACGCGAGTCTACACCCACCGTTCGTGGTTCGCTGCGTCACGTTGCGCCGTCTTGATACATCGCAACGGTGGAAATATGCATAACTCCAGTTACCGCGTTCCGGTCGCAAGGATCACACCCGGGGGGTTTCTCCGTTTCATCGACAAGTTATTTCAATTTTCACAAACGCGAGGAAGGAGAACGGAAGGAGAAGAAAACGTCGAAAAGAAAACCGTTGCGTTTATATATTTACGACGTGGAGATTCGGGTTTAGTTCGCTCGTATCGCGCGAACTTCATTTGTTAATCCGCCCAGAGGGTGAACTGGCGCGTATGAGTAACGATGCCAGTAACAATATATTTGACGGCGCGTGGTAGACGTATGCAGAATATACCCGCGCGGTATTGCGTTACCGTAACGGAAACTACGCGGTAGGAAGTAGAGTGCCACCGCGCGTTCTACCGCCTCGTGTGTGTGTGTGTCGTCAGGATAATAAACGTCTAATGAGAAATATACGACGTCATGATGGAATCTAAGTGCCGAGACCGACAAATTGAAATGAAGCCTCTCCTCCCTCTCTCCGCGTGTCACGCGGCTAAAGATTAACAAAAGGCTCGTCGTCTTTATCAAGATCACGCCGATATACCCTGTGAGAAAGTGACAATCACGGGGACTCTTCCGTTCGTATAATATCGGACGAGAAAAAGGAGAATCTCTCTTTCTCTCTCTCTTCCAGCTATCGTAATAAACGAGAAAATAATGAGCTTATGCACGAACACGAGATCGCAAAACGGAGTTAAACTGCGCCGCGGAGCTTAGAAGGAAACATACCGATGGGACGAGAAAAACACACCGGGGCATTGTGTGCCGGCGTTGTACGTTATACACATAAACGTCCGCATAAGCAAAAGTTATTACCTCACGAATTTGTAGGTACCGAGGCAGATAAGCACTTCTCCCGTTTCTCGCCTTTCTTCTCTTTAAATTGCACAGATATATGTGTGTCGCTCGACAAACGTGGATCACGCGAAGTCACGGAATCTTTCGGCCTTGATTAAACAAAAGAGATTTCCGACATACATAACGGGAGGAAATAACAAGGCGCATTTACGTTTCCGTGAGATTATCAATGTGCTTGTAAATGTATCGCTGACGGAAGGAGACGACGATCACTATCGACAGGATACTCAGGACCCCCGATTCTTGATAGTGTTCGCAGTGACACAAGCGCGATTCGGGGACCCAGACCCTCCCCGATACCTGGAAAGATAATTTCCAGGAGGAAGAGATTGCGCGTCTCGGCGGCAATTAAACGAATCGCAAGGCACACGCAGCGCGTCGCCAATTATGTGAATTCGTGGCCGGATGGTCTTCGGGGCCCGGGACGACACGCAAGAGGGCCCGTTTGACTCTCTCCCCGATTGTCTCTCTCTCTCTCTCCGTTTCGACTGCGGTTTGTCGCAGGAAGCTCGAATAATATCGCGAGTCCGGTCGCGTTTACGAGGCTGGCACGAAATATGCAATACGAATTAATTAGGGAAAAAAGAAGCCTGTCGACCGCCGTCACGGTAATTAGTCGGGAGAAAGGTATATCCCTGGCGCGTACGAGTTGCGCCAGAAACGATATTTCGGCAAGCTTTTGTTTCCAGCCACAGTGTGTACACAGTAGCGCATCACTTTCGATTTTGTAAAGTCTGCGAAAAAAATAATAAAAAAAAAATAAAAATTCGCACAGTGCAGCGCATAATAATGACGAATATGTGCTAAACTGTATATGTACAGAGTGTCTGAGAAATTTTGACACACGGCCGAAGTGTGAAGATAGATTGGGTCAATCTGACATAACAGAAAAGTCATTTATCATTTTGCAAAATTCGTCAAGTTATTAATTAATTGAATGAGCGCAGTTGCACCGCCGTGAAAATCAGCTGATCGCAGAAAGCTGTGTCACACGCTTGTTTGCTCCGTTTCTCGTTGCTAGGAGATTGCATGAGGTAAATATTTTTCTTTACAACTAAAAATCGTGCACGAATCCGCTTCCCACGCGCTCACCCTTAATTAATTAATAAACTCAACAAATATATTGTGTGGGAATATTTCAAAATGGCAAATGACTTTTCAGACTGACTCAACTTATCTTCAGGCCGTGTCAAAATTTTTCAGACACCCTGTACAATATCGCATAATTTTGTGTCGCTAATTTAGCAAATTGTTTTCATCGCGATTGCGGCTATTTATTGAAGTAATAATAAGACGAAGAAAATCAGATACTTCACACATGTATTTACGTAAAGAATATCCTTACCGGCTTCACGCTTTACGTCGATCCAGGTGAACGTCATCGGAAAGTAGGATGTCGAGAAGACATTTAAACCTCGTAATGCGGCTGCATTGAGACGAGTCGTCTCACTCGCACGATTCCGCTGCGTATACATGCGCGCGCGTATACAAGCTCATCCGAGTTTGCGGGCACTTACACGCGAGCGGCGGCCGCCATATCCGCCAGGGATTCGTGATGCGCGACCGACGTTGCGGAGTTTTTGACCGCTATATTAATTCGCACATTAGCACTTTACCACGTTAACTGCCGTGTAAAATCACTTCCTCCCCGTCATGGGAACACCTGTCGAACATTTTACGGATATCGGCGCGAGACGTCCGATCTCACGTACGCTCCGCGTGCGCGGTCCGAGACGCGGCGCGATCGCGATCGCGCCTCGTAAATCAATTACGCGCGCCTCCGCCTCGCGCGCGCGCGTTTCTCAATTTACATTTTAATTTCGCGCTTCGGAAGAGAGAGGATCGATGGGACGAGTTATTATCTCTGTTGATTTTCGGGATATGCACGGAGCTCCCATTAATTTGAACGAACGCGTGAACCTGACGTCAATTAAGCCCACGGTGGTTATTAATTTATTCTCCCGGCGCGCTCGCGCGACGTCGTCGTCGTGCTAAGATTATATTGAGATCACTTGGCGCGATGATCTTTATAAAAGCGTCACTGATGTGCACGCGATTATCAATTGTAGGCGTACGACACGTGAGCACGCGGGATTAAATGGAGATGCAATCAGTCTTTTATAAAACTGTATAATTATCAAATAACTATAATAATTACTCTACTCGCATCGTTTTGGTTTCTGCACACAATTTTTTCTCTATCCCTCGCGTTCAATTTCTCGGATACAAAGTACCGAGCGAGTTAACGCGACGTCGTACAAACGGCGCGTTTAAGCGGCGTAATAATAATAACCGGCCGCCACACGAAGAAGAAGAGAGTGCAACGAGTGCGCGTGAAACACGCGAAGTCATGACTGAGGGCGAGTCTCGTAAGACTCGGGAGGCAACCTCCTCGAACAGCCATGCTAAGGGGGGTCGATAACGGTTTCCCGTATGTATTCAACGACACACAGCATGATCCCCTATAAAACGTGAAAGGGGTAAGTATAGAGGTAGGTAGGTAGGTAGGTAGGTAAATCCTATACACGCCTTCTTTTTGGGCCGCACCTCCCCGATCAACGTGACAACGCCGTGGTGAGATTGCACGTTTTTCATCAAGGGTTGCGCAGGTTTCTCCGCATCCGTTCTTTAATGCGCTTTTTCCGGGATAATTTTAATTTTTCAAAACGCGAATATATCGTATCTCTCATATAGCCGCGGTCGTCGCTGTGCGATCGCGTCTCTCTCCTCCCCCTCGACCGTGATAGCTATCGTTTTCTCTTTGGGTGGAAATGGCTGACGCACGAGACGCACGCGATGGGCGCCGGAACAAGATATTTCGGGCTCGCATGGTGGACCGAGCGAGCGGATAGTCGGGTGACTCATTATTTCGCGGCCCTTCTCGTTCTCTCCCGCTTCCTGGGTGATACCGGTGTCGGTCCTAGAAAGAACGAGAGAGACGGCCTGTGTGCCGACGCACGCAAAACACGCACACGCAGGGTTAACACAATACCGGGAGCGTTGAGAACGACGCGCACGAGTGTGTATGTGTGCGCGCGTGCGCCTTCGCGCTGGAATCTCGAAACGCAGGCCTTCCGATTTCGGTTCGCTGCCGTATAATAATTTCAATAATCCCGGACCCCAACTACGACGTGGGATTAATAGCCAGATCCGCCGGCCAGAAAGCGAGAGTACCAGAAAAGAGGGGGAGGGGAAAAGGGGACAGAGAGAGCGACTGAGCGGGACGACCGAGCGGGTCGACGAGAAGGATAGAGGAGGCTACGGCGGGCGCAAGTCGTGGGTTCATTGAAAGAAGAACCGGACGAAGAAGAAGGGCACCGATTAATTTCAGCTCGTTGATGGTGTACACGCTATCAATTCGCTCTTGGTGTATGTATATCCAACCGCAGATTGTATTCGTCGCGCGCGTACAAACAAATCGACATTTTTTGTACCTGAGAGATTGTAACGGTAAACATCACGAGCGTGTGTTATTTTAACCTACTTTTGTTTTATTAAAATGAGTCACGCGCAACCGAGCTTCGTAAAATTCTATTGTCGAAGTAGGTGTAGATCGAAAGTATCGATGTGTCGCGCGCGTGTTCTCGGAATTTTACGACGATCCGCGGACGAACAGACACACAGGAGTGAAACAGCGCGAGAAGAGGCGCGTATGACGAGGTTTAAGAACGTAGCGGGAAGGAAGAGGGAGGAGGAATTCGCTAAGCAGATGAGCGGTGCCCTGCCGCGGGGGTCCCGAACAGGTTCGGGACGAGCGAAGGAGCACTCTGTTGCAATTGCTTCGCCGCGTCGGTGCGTGCATAGAAAGATTTCACGGAGGCGAATGGAAGAACGAATGCGAGGAGATGGCTGAGAAAGAGAACGAGGAGGAAAAAGAAGAAGAACAAGAAGAAGGGAAAAACAGAGAGAAAGAAAGAAAAGACCGCGGGAACACGAGCAAGGTATATACAAGGGAAGCCTTTAGTGATGAGATTCGATCTCGAGATAGGAGCAAATTTGGCTATCTAATTCGTGAAAAGGAGGGGGGGAGAGATGGTGGAAAGAGCTAAAGGGGAGGACAACACACAGCGTTCGGGAGGGTGTAAAAGACGCGCAAGTGTATACGCGCGTCTGTCCTCTCCTCTCTCGCCGCATCCTCGTCTCTTTCTCCGCCAACAGCCACCGCGCTGCAAATAGGATTACGCGGATCCCGCACTTCAAACGGCGCTTTATTCATCCCCCTCTCCCTTTCCCCCCCGTCCTCGCGCTACCTTCGGGCTGGGACGAATTGACAATTGACAGAATTGATACAGTAGCGGCGGGAGGGCCACGTGTGTGTACCAGCCGGGCTGGAAACGCGTGTTTCGCCCGCGGCCGTCGCCTCTATCTTCCACGTGAAATTGCATCCGTTCCCCTCTCCCCCCTTTCCCGCGCTTCCCATCCCGTCGTCGTGCTCGGCGAAACACTTACGCGCCGTTAAGCCTTTTTTCCATTACGAGATTGTTACGGAGGAAGAGATTTTTTTTTTTTTTTTGTTTTACACGCGATCTTAAAATACGCTCTTTCTCGATTCGTAAAGATTCCGCAAATTAGAACGCGCGCGTTTCCCTTGCGTTCTCGTTGCTATCGATATAAATTACATTTCGGATGTAAATCGATTCCTCGAGTATATTTTTTTCTCAACGACTCGGTAAAAAAAATAAAAAAATAAACAAAAAAAGTGTAGATAAATATCAATACTTGTTGCACGTCATAGAATGTTATTATAGAATGTTATTCATGGACAATGACGATTGTCAAGAACGGTATCGCACACGTAGCACAAAGCTCGAAAGCTTTTTCATTCACGACAGACGAGAAAGGGAGAGACCGGCAGTTTTTTGTGAGCTGCCTCTTTCGCCGGGAAAGAAAAATGCCACTTAATTAAAGCGCCGAGCATCATCTCGAGATAGTCGGCGAGTGCCACTCGGTGGTCTTCGTTTTCGCGGTCTCCATTGAGTCGCGAACGAACCCCTCGTTATTCATCATTTCGTGAATAAATCATGTTACAAAGATATCGGACCACGAGCGCACACGTACACATTCACGTACACACATCGATTCTCGCTAATTACACATTAAGATCAACCAAGGTAACTTTGAATTTCGCGAGTTTTGAGGAGTAAAAAAAAATCAATAGTTTAAAAAACCAACAGTTTCATATAAAATACTTTTTTAAATATCGATATACTGATATATTACATAAAATATATACGAATCGGTCGATAAAATAATTAAGACTGAATTACCCCGTGAGAAACATTCGAAACATTTCGCGGACGGTCTGTCGATAGAATTCTCGCAAATTGTGCTTTGGTTTTTCGAACGAAGCGGCGGCGGCGGCGGCAGCGGAAAAAGCGAGCAAAATCGAGCTTTGATCGCCGCCGGCTTGTCGCGATGGCGAAAATCCGATTTGTCAGGCAATTTGTGCCGTGACAAAATTTAAATCGCAAAGCACATTGCGGACAAGGGGCGGCCGTCACACCGGGGTCCGAGGGAAAGGGAGGAAGAGCAGGGGGGGGGGGATCGAATGTCCTTGCCGGGGGGAATTCAAAGTGGATTCGGATAATACGTGGTAAAACGTGTTCGAGGGTGAATCCTAAATTTCCAACGTAATCTCATTTTTCCGTCGGCCGGGCGCTTCCATCGTGCGGCAAGAGATCTATTTACCGCTACACGTTACGCAGTAACTCTTATCCAGATGTATAGTACAATATGCACACTTCATATTCAACGCTATATAATTTTGTTTATCTTATTTTCTTGTGTCACTTGAATGTAAAACATTATTTGCAAATAATGCAATTTCATCATTTGAATACGACGAGTTATTTCTCGTAAGTAAGCTTGCATCATCTTTAATTAACAATGTGTTTGATTTTTATTACTAGAAGCTCTCTTTCTCTCTCCTCTCTCTTCTCGCCTTCGTTTTTTTCTTATTCCACTTTAATGAAGCACCTCTAGAGAAATCGTCAAACGCTTTAAGTTATAGCCGGGAGACGCGTTCTCTCTCTGATGGCCGAGAATTTGCCTCTATTGTGCATCGCTTCACGCTGTATAATCTCTCGGTCGTGACACTTGTCATCCGATTTTATCGCGTCGTTAAACGTCCCCGATGTTCGTATCGACATCAACAATGCTTAATTGTATGTTTATTGCCGACGATGGAATCCAACATTTACGTCGTGAGCGCGTCGTTTTCTCGTTCACTTGGATCGAGTTTACGGGCGATCGGGATGCCGTTTGATCGTTCCTGTCCTGACTCTCGACACTTATTTACTTCAGCAGTTTCACACACTCGAATTTATATTCGTAAAAAAAAAACAAGTAACGCACACATACAAGGTTGTGTGACTGATCGAGTTAAAAGCGAAAATAACAATCTCTTTAGAAAGTAAATGTATTTACTAAATGAATATATACCTATTTAATGTGTAATTACACACTTTACTTCTGAAGATTTCCACTTCGATCTTACCTGACTTCCTGCCTGAACTGTAAAGTTTCAAACGAAGGCGAGGAGAGCGGAGAGCGCGTTACAATAACGTCTTCAATTAACAAGTTCAAAAGCATGGTAGAAAGAACGTCCTTCGAACGGGAGTCTGACGTTCTTCTATTTTACATAGCCGCGGCTTCGCGACTGAACGAGGTCGAAGTCGAAGTGCTTCGGAAGTTCGTCAGGTGCCGGTAAAGCGAAGGCTGAATCGTGACGTGCGCTTCGCGAAGACGGGGAGAAGAAAGTCTCTTCGATTTTCACTTCGCTTCCTTCCGCTAATCACTCCTGACGGAGAAGTCGTAAAAAAATAAGGTCGCTTTACGAGTTACCTGGAGATGGGAGAGCGGATACGTTTCGCAGAAGAGGGCCGCAACCAGCGGCCTCACGGAAGGTGTGCCGAGTTCGCGAAAAATATGCATCACGCGAACCGTTTGTTAGAACTTTGTTACACACAAGTGCGCGCGCGAGCACACTTTGGTTACACACACACGTCGTGCATACATGCACGGACTGGAGGATGCGGCCCAGCGATCGTAAAACAAACGGCCCGAAACTGTGTCCCGCGCCATGTTTTTCAGCGCGCGCGCGCAAGAGAGAGAGAGAGAGATGTATGTTACCTCTACGAAAACAATTTACTTTGTTTTTGCGCGCATCGCAACGCCTTTAACATTTCCCCATGATTTACGGAGAAACCAAATACGCATCACGTACGATCGGATGTAATTTACATGGGAAAATTGACACCTTGCGAGCGCCACGTGACACTACAATCACGAGCCGATCTACCTACGCTTCGTGACACGCCTTCCGCATACATTGTTGGTACATTGTGTCCACCAACAGATTGTAGATACACTGTTTGTTTAAAACCATTGCGACAATTCGATCGAAAAAAATCTTATTACGGACCATTTATTAAATTTGACAAGTAAAAAGAACATCTTAATATATTAACAGATAGCCGAGTTTTGTTTGTTGTTTTTTTTTACGAGTGTATCTCGCATTAAATATGCGACACGTGTCGTCCGACATCTCATCGATAGATTTACGCGTTAGAGGATAATGATATACATTACGCATATAATAACATAACTTGCTGATTATTCGCGTCGCCGGGCCTGTAAACCGGCCTGCAATTTAATATGCGCGTGTAGCGCGCCAAGGAGGAACCTTCCAAGTTATGCGTACGTACGGCGGCAAATAGTCGCGGTGTGAGAACCGCGAGGAAAAAGCAAAGGTTACACGCGCGGATGGGACACAAGAGAGAGAAAGACTGGTCTTGAGCGGATGGTGGCACAGTGCCGGGAGAATTCTCCTGAATGTTGCTGCCAGGGACGATCCATGAGTCACGACCGACGATCGACGATGACCTATGAATACGATAGAGCGTATGGCCGAAGGTCTTTCCGAACACGCTCATTCACACGCAGATGCCTGATACTCGATACGCAATAATCAAACGTGTTTATCGACACGCCGCGCCAGTACATTTCGCGGATCACATTTTTATCGTTAATGCAAACACAATCGAGCATCTTTCAAATAGAATTGTTGTTGTCGACAATAAATTTCTTACACTTACTTTGAGAAAAGATAATTAAGATTTAATTAGTTTCATTAAAATGAAAAATAGAAGATTATATTTTTTATCAAAGCAAAAAAAAAGTGTCATCAATTTTTTCTGCAAAGTTTTCTGCAAATATTCCAGTGTTTGTTACGCTTACGAAGCGTTTATATTTTCTACAGTTTCTATAGAGATGCTACAGACGTTCTATCCTCTACTACAAAGATTAGCGACTATGCGTGAACGCTGAGTAATTCCTTGTAGAAGGATTTTAAGGGTGGTTCTCCGGAGGGACGTCACTCTGAAGGTAAAATTCGGCTCTAATTCGATTATCGCTGACGACAGTGACGGGTCGCCGGGCTCATTTTTCGGTTTTTAGTGTTGCGACAAAGAAGACACTACTGACCGACACACATCCCAAAAGGGATGCGCATTTTTGAAGGGTGGTGCGAGGTAAGCGGCGGAATAAATCCAGGCAGAGATTTTGCGCGTACCTGTCTGATGCACACGTTGCATCGAAAAAAGGAGTCTACTCTTTTTCTCTTTCTCTCTCTTTCTCTCTCGTCCAGTTTGGATCGTTCACGCCATCATAAACTCATTTTTATTCTTTCCGAACGGCACCGAGAATATCTCAGTGTGCGTCACATTTTGTGGTTTTACAGCTTTTCCGGAATTTTAAGGATCACAATAAATGTCTGAGGAAGAATCCCAGTAATGGACACGCAACTCACATTTTGTACGTGTTTCTCTTCGACCTTGACCGTGAAATCGTTTCTCCAAAAAAAAATAAAATAAAATAAAATAAAAATAAAAATAAATAAATACTGCGACAAAATAAAAGGAAAAAGATTCCGTGTGATTGTCCATCTAAAACACGTATAGAGAGAAGCTACTTTAGGAAGCAGTAAATGTGCAAACTATATTACGACAGTCACAAAAAGAAGAGGAAGGAAACATCACAAAAATGGTACGACACTTTTCCCGAACGATTGACGTTTATCGCTTTGAAAGGGAAAATCGACGTCGAGTATTAAAAAAAAAAACCGAGTTCTAAAAAAACTTGTTCCTGTCTCGATTTCACTTTAACGTTATATGCAAAAGCGTCTCGTTCATAAACGGTCGAGCAATTTCTGGTTTCACGCTTCGTCTCCGATCGCGCGTCTCGCAGAACGCGCGAGAATTCGCGTCCTGCCTGTCCTCCGTTCTGAGATTCCCTCGGTCTGTCGCCTCGCGGAATGACCGGTTGACAGTTGACACCAGTTTGACAATGCGCTGCGCGCTCTGCCATTGTTGGGAGCCACGTGAGCGTGCCAACTTGCCATTGTTGGGGCGTCGCGACGCTTTCATTCTCCTTCTCTCTCTCCCTCCCTCCCGTTTCCCACTTGTCCGCTGGTTATCCTACTCTTGTCGTCACGAACATTCGCATTTTGCTCTCTTTACTCACGCCTCGTCGAAATTTGACTCGCTCTTTCTAATAAAAATTTCAATTTTTTTTACAGATTTTAAATTAATTTACATTATTCTCATACATAGTTCTCTTTTTATTCTCTTTCAATACTTTTTAATATTTTTTTCACTAACTCACAATTATATTTGTGTTCTGGTATCTTTTTGTTTTTGCTCTGATTTTATCGTATTTTATATCTTTCTGTCTACCGCATGTCTTGCATGGATAACACGAGTTGCATCTCTCTATTTGCAGCCGGTATTTCCGCTCTTTTCTTCTCTCTCTTTCTCCCTCTCTATCTCCTTTCTCTTTTTCCAATATACACGAGTAAGTGAATAATTCAGTGACAGAGACACGGCCGTGCAGAATTTGTGTCGTGCCGTCGCTGTCGACCGCACACGGACCCGCAGCGACAAGTTACACAATGCCGGCGTGACGCGCCCCTCGATTTTTCGCCTTTTATGCGAAACGGTGACGCGGGGATGGCGTCGCGCTCCATTGTAGTCGATGGGACTTTGCTCGTGGCCAGAGCCTCCCCGCATACATGCAGGGAAGCGTCGCGACACCGAGGGGTGGTGCGATCGACGCGCCGTAAAAATTGAAACGGGGCTCGCGTGGAAGCGTCATGTCGAGAGAACGAGTGACAGGATATTCTTCTCTCGCGCGGTATTTTGCAGTAAATATCCCGCATATGTACACGGTGCTCACCCCGATCGGAATTTTAATAGAAAAAAATATTTTAACGGAATAAAATCTCTCGCGAGTTTTTCTTTTTTTTTTTTTTGTACTATGTATATTAAAGCGCGGACTTGCGAATATTAACGGATTACTTGTTGCGCTTTCGAATTGCTTGTAATCGCAATGGTATTTCAAAGCCTAATGGAGTATTTTTCTGAATCTTGAAAAAAATATTTCAAATTAATAATTGCTATAATACATCGAATATATTGCCATTTTAATATTTGTTTCCTTAAAATAAAATTATCATGCCTAAAAGTAGACTCTCGATGCTTTGAGCAGAAAGCGCGCAATAAAGTCAAGACAAGATGTTTCGTCTCTTTGCGAGAAATCATCAATTAACACGTTATCTCGAAGTAATCTAATAAAATGAATTAAGTTGCTGATGGAGAGAAGAGCAACGTTCTAGAATTGATGGGTTTCTCGCTCGGTCGGCTCGCGTACATATTTGAGAGAGAGAGAGAGAGAAAGAGAGAGAGAGAGAGGAAAAGCGGCAAGTGCGGCGGAAAAGTGGCAACTGAGACGTCAACCCCGCGCGCAATTCAGGACAAACGGGGACGACACGCGTGCACACGACGTTGACGGAGCGTAATCGTCCACGACTACGCGCTCAGCCAGCCAAGCCAAGCCGAGCCGAAGCCAAAGCCAGCCAGCCAACACACCGCGGATGCACCTCGCCGCGTTTGATAATGCATTAACGCCGGTGGATCAGAATATTAGCATAGCATACGCCCATCGCATTTGAATTGAGAGGCAGCAGCCCCTCGGTATAAGCAGAAGCGAAGAGAAGGCGTCCCAGCGTCTCTTTGTCATGCTAATACGGCATCCATCCCGACCAGGCGGCGGCGGTGGCGGCGGCGGCGGCGACGGCGGCGGCACCAGAGAGAGACGATGACTCTGCATCGTTTACGCTCCTGTTGCGGCTACGAGCACCGCGCCGCGGCTACGCGGTTTCAGAAACAGGGCCGACGGCCGCCTTCCGGTCTTTCTCTCTTACTCCCTTCTCCCCCGTCTCTCCCCGTAAATCTCTCTTATGATGATTCCATTCGGAGAGCCGCCGCTCCTCTATCTCTCGAGCGGACAAATACGCTAGATAAACGCCAACCAAAAAGTCGGATGCAAAATCATATATGACGTGTGTCCAGGTCCAATCTCACGCGATCGTATAACTATATGTATATATAAATTATACACACAGATATGTGTTTTAGTAGAATATATATATAGCAGACACACATATCTACTACAGACATACAATAGAAAAATTAGATAAAGAAGATAAAGAAGAAAATAGTAGATAAAGAAGAAAAATATATAAATTGACCTATTGCTACACGCGTGTGACATATCGCCCGTTTTCTCGTGAATTATTTCTCTCTCGTGAGTCGAGTGTCCGCGGTGACGCACGGTAGTGAGAGGCGAGGGATATAGTATCGATGTATCGACGATAGAACGTCGCCTGGATAATAATCTAGGCGTCGTGATCAGCGATGGTAGATCTATCCGCGCGCAATTAATGGCTCGTCGTCGGTGTCGTGGGATAAAATGTTCTCCGCTTATGTGTCGTTTGCATACCGCGGAATGGATGCTGCGGGCTAGAACGGCGGCGGCGTTCGTGAACGCTGTGACGCCGTACACACGAGGTAATCGTTCGAGAAAATATACTTTCGAATGTCGTGCCGTACGGAGAAGAATAAATGACAAATTGCACCGATCGCTGTTAATCTAAACTGCAATTCCTCATGCGATTTGAGTGATAGATGTATTAACTGATGAATCGCTGAACTATAAAACGGGTCCGTTCAGAGAAAAGAATATATTACGCGCAGTATGTGTAATAAGTAATAGGCGTTTATGTATGCAATGCCAACGAAAAATATTTTATGAAGTATATTGATTTATTTGGAGCAAATTAGCATGAAGAGAGATAAATCTTTTGTTCAGCAATATTATCTACGGGTTATATGTCGGTATCTGGACGTAAGGGATTTTTCTTCTACAAACAGGCGTCTCTATTCGTGAAAACAAAAAAAAAAAAAAAAAAAAAAAAAAAAAAA